>MCJB01022308.1:105127-115241 GCA_002018475.1 Nicotiana obtusifolia | reverse complement strand
AGTGGGTTGCATGCCGCAATAGAATGATAAAAGTAATAATTGATTGTGACTGCCGAATTGGCCTCAGTTGTTTATATGATTTATCTGTTTTACCTCTATTCCTGTTATTATTATTATTATTATTATTATCATTATTATTATTATTATTATTATTATTATTACGTACAGATTAATGTAAGCGACATGCCTTAGCCTCGTCACTATTTCGTCGAGGTTAGGCTCGGCACTTACAGAGTACATGGGGTCGGTCGTACTCATACTACACTCTGCACTTCTTGTGCAGATACCGGAGTTGGTCCCAGCGGCGTACGTAGACTTGCTCGGATTCAGCTACTAGAGGAGACTTGAGGTATAGTTGCACGGCGTTCGCAGCTTTGAAATCCCCTTCTACCTTATGTTAGTTGTGTATTTTTTTCAAACAACTTTATTTTTATTCAGACCTTTATTTGTATTATTCTAGTAGCTCGTGCACTTGTGACACCAATCCTAGGATGGTATTTAGATATCGCTATTATTTTGGTTTATTCACTTTAGTTCAGATTTTATTCCAACTATTTGGTTTCTTTATTATTAATTAAATTGAATTGTAAAAAAAGGGCTAAAATTATTCTAACGTTGGTTTGCCTAGCAAGTGAAATGTTAGGCACCATCACGGTCCCGAAGGTTGGAATTTAGGGTCGTGACTTTTAGCATGTACAATCAAATCAATTACTTACGGATTACCATTATCAGTCACTATTACTGCAAAAATATTCAAATGTTTTAGTTTAAACAAACATGAATTAGTGCATATGAGTCAATTTTTGAATTCATTCTCTACTTTTCTTTCTTTAACAAATCGAGTAAGAAAAAATTATGGTATGGTACAACAACATACAAATTAAAAATAAATTTCGTACAAATTTGATATAAATTTGATACATCTATAACAACATATAAACTAAAAATAAATTTATACAACTAATTATATAATATACAACTTACTTATAACTTGTCTACAACTTTCATACTTCATTTTTACCCAGTTAAATACAGCTACAACATCATACAATTTAAATATAATTTTCTTACAAATTTTATACAATAAGTATGTGTTTTATAATAGATTTGTATATATTTTGTATGTAGATCGTTCTTCTTCATCTATGAAATTTCAATCAAAATTTTCTCTTTTAATACAATTTTGATACATATCAATAACTTTATGTAACGAAATAGTATTTGTAACTTAAATACAAATTTCATACAACGATTCATATATTATACAAGTATTTTTCAATTTTCATACAACATTCAAATAAAAAATATATATAACTACAATAGAATAAAACTTAAATACAATTCATATACAATTATAATACAACGTTAATACAATTTCGTAAGTATTTTCAATCTGAAATTTAGCCAAAATCAAGTCTAATCTTCACCGAACACCCTCAAAATTGAGATATAAACTCTAAATAATATTCCTAATTGTTTGCAACAACACCCAATCCAAACAAATAATGATTTTTGAAAACCCAAATCCGAATTCAAAGCTTCAAAGCTTTTTAATGGCTGTCAATGGTGGAGAGTCAAAAAACTTCAAAATTTATTGATTGACAATTTTAATTTGAACACCAATTGTGCAACATGAAAGGAAATTGCTAAGTTAAAACTCTATAGTAAAACGATTGAAATCCATTGATGAATTCCATTAAAAATATATACAATATGAAAGGATAAAAAGTAGAGAACATCAAAGGAAGAAAAATTGGGAAAAGAACAGAGAATGAGAGATAGAGAGACAGAGAGAGAGCGCATGAGAGAGAACAGAGATGGAAAATAACTGATTCCTTATTTAATTCCTAATATAAAGGGATACTCATTTAAAACTAATTTATATATAATCGGTAAATTGTATATGGCCATGTAATTAAGTTAAAACTTGAACTGGGAGAATAATAAAGTTTCGTATATAATATAGGAAGGTAAAAATACCTATTTAATATGACAATTGGTAAAGATGAAATGGGAAGGAATCTACCCATGTGCATACAAGGAATAAATAATGTGGACTTACTTACAATAAGTTGACTTGCTGCTTATAATTGATGCAACTAAAATATATGTGGAATAGTAAAATTCTGAGCAAGAGGAAATCAAAGTGAAGTAAGAAACAACAAAAGGTTGTGCGAATACATTTGATTTGTATCTCAACTTCTCTTATTCTTTTCCCGCTTGCAGTTCAAGTTCATAGCAGTTTAACTCTTTTGTCACAACTTCTGGAAAGACGGAGAATCATGTTTTTAGACAAAGATTTGTCTAAACTGAGACATGACTTTTTTGAATTTCGACCCTCTAACATCGACGATGTTTCAAGGGATCGATTGAAGTTCTTTCTATGGGAGTTAAATTTCCTGGAGAGTTTTCTCAGTCTGCAGAGCTTCACCTTTGTAGGTGAACGCGGCATGCTAGATGTCGCGCAGAAAATGAAAGAAATTTGGAAGAAGTCCATAACAGTACAGCAGGCTACTCTCCAAATTACCTTTTCTGGTTCTGACAAGGAGTGGTCCGCTGATCCAAATTTTGATCCCTTTGCCTATGACGTGCCAACGGAAATTTGGAAGACTAAGCTCGAATTTAGATCAAAATACTCCTTTCCCGAGATATCATCAATACTACTTCCAGCCAACAAGGATGATATTCCTACCCCCAAATTTCTAATGGAATTCCTTGATGGTGTTATAAAGAATCTCAATGTTCTAGTGCAGATTGATGATCCTCGTTCGCTACTTTATGTTCTGGAACCAAAGGAACAATTAAAAGAGGTTTTGAAGGAGTTGAATTTGCTGAGTTTTTTCGTCTGCTTTGTTTCAAACAAATGCACAGAGCCAGCTCAAAGCCAACACACGTTCCTCACTCACGTCTTAACTATGTCCAGCCACGCAGCAATGGTTGCATGGTTGTATTTGCCAATCCATGGCAAGGAAAATCAAGACGTGGCTCCAAGTGCAATGAATGACTTGTTTTCTGATCTCCTGCAAATGAAGATTAGCCCTATTCACCCAGGCATTCGCAAAATTTATACAGATGTCCTATGCGCTTTGAAGTTGATTATACAACCAGGATGGCATCCCAATATTTAAAATAAGCATGTAACTGACAGTGGATCTGTGGAGGCTCCCGCACACAATTTGATGAAGCTATCCACTGTTAGTAATCCTAGTGGGATACTTTCTTCAAATGATCAAATGACAATCCTTCAGGATATGCTCAGCCTTATAAGAGCCAATCTCATCCATCTGCCAATAATAGGTCTTGAGTTTCATTGTCAAGATATGGACACTGTTATTGTTGATGCCGGACTTTTAATTTACTCATTATATGATAGCGAGGGGGAGAGAGAAGGCATGACATTGGAGGATGTGAACCAAGCACTTAGTCTTTGATCTTCTGGGAAACATTCAGCCTGTCAAAGCGATGATATACCTCATCATTCGAAAGGCGTTTCAATCTAACTTGCCGAGGATTCATGGACTAGGCTATGTTGATTTTCATTTAAACAACTTGAAGGAGTTCCAGAGCTGCCATTCAGATTCCCTCGCCTTTGTCATGAACCAACTTCAAATAATTCGGAAGGAACTTGAGAGCTTGCTACCTTTTCTAAAGGCTGTTGCCAAAGAGCTACATGACAAGCACGAGGAAACTCAAAAGTGGGCTACACTATTGATTGGCATAGCATATGAGGTGGAATATGTAGTTGATGCTTGTATAAGCAAAGAAGTACCTCCCTGGTGTCTTGAGCATTGACTCCTTGATATCATAGAGGAGATTACTTGAATCAAAACAGAGGTAGCAGAGATTCAAAAAAAGAAAATGTCTAGTTCAGTACTATATGATACCATGAATACTGCCACTGATCATGCAAGGACTCCAAGGTTGAATGAAGAAATTGTGGGGTTTGAGGATGTAATGGAAGAGTTAAGACACCATCTAATAAAAGGAACCAGAGGGCGAGATGTTATCTCAATCGTCGGCATGCCGGGTCAAGGTAAGACGACTTTGGCCTGTAGACTATTGTGACAAGTTAGTTGTCTCTCACTTCGATATCCGTGCACAGTGTTGCGTGTCTCAAGTATATTCACGTAAGGAATTGTTATTGGCCTTGCTACGTGATGCTGTTGGTGAGGATTCTCAACATAGAGAAAGGCATGACATTGAATTAGTTGATATGCTTCATAAAACTTTATTTTCGAAAAGGTACCTTATCCTTGTTGATGATGTGTGGGAAAATAGAGCGTGGGATGATTTGATAGTTTGTTTTCAAGATGCTAACAACGGAAGCAGATTCTAACAACACGACATCATGAAGTTGCCAACTACGCTAGATTTCAGAGTGATCCCTTTCACCTTCGTATGTTTAACGATGATGAAAGTTGGAAATTACTGAAATCTAAAGTGTCTGCTGAGGAAAGCTGTTCTGCTCCCCTTGAAGATGTTGGGCGACAAATAGCCATAAAGTGTGGCTGCCTCTTTCAGTTGTTTTGGTGGCTGGTATTCTGGAAAGGATGGAGAAAAAAGAAGAGAGTTGGAAACAAGTGGCTACAACTTTAAGTTCCCACATACACGGTGACTCAAAGGCCATTTTGGATCAAAGTTATCAGAATTTACCCTATCATCTCAGGTCTTGCTTCCTTTATTTTGGAGCATTTTTAGAGGATAGAGTGATTAATGCTTCCAGGTTAACAAGGTTATGGATATCAGAAGCATTTATAAAAAGGTGTGAAGGTAAGAGTTTGGAGGATATAGCAGAAGGTTACTTGGAGAATCTTATTGGAAGAAGTCTAGTGATGATTTCTCAAAGAGCCGATTCAGATGGTAAGGTCGAAGCATGTTGCCTTCATGATGTATTGCTCGAGTTCTGCAAGGAAAAAGCAACAGAGAGAATCTTATGCTATGGATAAAACGGTAATATATATATATATATTATATATATATATATATATATATATATATATATATACCAATTATGATACTATATTTGTTCAATAAATCAAAATTTCAAGTTATATGTGAAAGTTAATTGTACATGATTTTACTAATTTATATAGTCACAAGGATCAAGTATATCAGTTATATTTGAACATCAATGTTATGATACATATATTATTCACAGGGATCACAATGCCAATCCTTCTTCCTGCATTTACTCTCATAAGCAGCATGCGCAACATCGCTTGGCCTTTTCTGAAATGGATAATCTTGAAGAATGGAACTCGTCTTGCTCACTTGTCGGCTCTGAGGAGTGATACAGATTACTTTACTTGTCTTTCCGTACCCAAACCCGCTTTCGAAATTTCACACATTTTACAGAATTTCAAGTTTCTAAAAGTGTTGGATTTGGAGCAGAACATTGTTATTGATTCTTTTCCAACTGAGCTAGTTTACTTGAGATATATTTATGCAGAAAGTACGCTGAAGTCAATTCCATTGTCCATATCAAATCTTTGGAACCTTGAAACTTTGATAATAAAATCTTGGGGGAAAATATTGTTACCAGTTACGCTTAGGAAGATGAGTAAATTGAGACATCTGCATATTAGTCAGTTCTTCACTATAGATAATGCAGAGAAGTTATCTGAGGACTCCTCAAAATTTTATGATTTGGACACTCTTTCTCAGCCATATTTTTCTTGTGTCGAGGATGTTGAATTGATGTTGAGAAAAGCACCTAATATTCGGGAACTGGAATGCAAATTCAAGGGTGTTTGCAGCTCTCCATTCCCTGTATTGGAATTTTCAAGACAGCTTGAGACGCTATACATTATTGGTGAAGTCGTAGAATTCCAACATCGGAATCCTGTATGCATCTCCGCACCAAATCTCAAAATATTGAAACTCTGCGTCTTTAGACTGGGTTATGAGCACTTGTCGAACATTCCTCAGCTTCAGAACCTTCGGGTGCTAGAACTGCTAGTCATTGAATTTGACAATGAAAAATGGGAAGTGAGCGGACGAGTTCCCTGAACTTAAAGTCTTGAAATTAATGTTTTGTCGCAGTCTTGAAGAATGGACTATCTCCGATGACGCATTTCCTAACCTTGAACGCTTGTTTTTGCGTGGACTAGAAAATCTGAAGGAGATCCCTTCTTATTTTGAAGACAGCTCTTCTCTGGAGTCCATTGAGGTAAGGGAGTGCAACGAATCTGTTGTAAAGTCAGCAAGGGATATCCGAGAAATACAAGTTAAAGATTATAAAAATTCTGGCTTCGAGATCCTTATCCACGACACAGAATGATAACAACTCAGATTCAGGTACGCTACTGAGAAAATTCAACTACATTCAGCTTTCATTTTTCGTCTGCTTTGTTTCAAACAAATGCACAGAGCCAGCTCAAAGCAAACATACTTTCTTCACTCACATTTTAATTGTGTCCAGCCACACAGCAATGGTTGCATGGTTGTATTTACCGGTCCATGGCAAGGAAAATCAAGACGTGGCTCCAGGTGAAATGAATGCTTTGATTTCTAATCTCATGCAAATGAAGATTAGGCCCATTCAGCCAGGTATTCGCAAAATTTATACAGATGTCCTGTGCACTTTGAAGTCGATTACACAACCAAGATGGCATCCCAATATTCAAAATAAGCATGTAACTGACAGTGGATTTGTGGAGGCTCCCGCATACAATTTGATGAAGCTACCTACTGATAGTAATCCTAGTGGGATAGTTTCTTCAAATGTTCAAATGGCAATCCTTCAGGATATGCTCAGCCTTATAAGAGCCAATCTCATCCATCTGCCAATACTAGATCTTGAATTTTGTCTTCAAGATATGGACACTGTTATTGTTGATGCCAGACTTCTAATTTACTCATTATATGAGAGCGAGGGGGAGAAAGAAGGCGTGGCGTTGGAGGATGTGAACTAATCACTTGGTCTTGATCTTCGGGGAACATCCAGCTTGTCAAAGTGATGATATACCTCATCATTCGAAAGGCGTTTCAATCTAACTTGCCGAGGATTCATGGGCTAGGCTACATTGGTTTTTTTTAAACAACTTGAGGGAGTTCCAGAGCCGCCATTCAGGTTCCCTCGGTTTTGTCATGAACCAACTTCAAATAATTCAGAAGGAACTTGAAAGCTAGCAACCTTTTCTAAAGGCTGTTTCACAAGACCAACACAATAAGCTCAAGATATTTCAAGATTGTGCTACACAGTTGATTAGCAAAGCGTATGAGGTGGAATATGTGATTGATGTGTAAGCCAAGAAGTTCCTCACTGGTGTCTTGAGCATTGGGTCCTGGATATCATAGAGGAGATTACTTGTATCAAAGCAGAGGTAGCAGAGATTCAAGAAAAGAAAATCTCTAGTTCAGTACTAGATGATACCAATACTGTCACTGATCGTAAGTCATCACAATTGGTTAAGACTCCAAGGATGAAGGAAAAATTAGTTGGTCTTGAGGACGTGAGGAACGAACTGAGAGACAAGCTAACAAAAGGATGCCAAGAACTAGATGTTATCGCTATTGTCGGTATGCCTGGCCCTGGTAAGACAACTTTGGCCAAAAACCTCTATTCTGATGGTTCAGTTGTTGCACAATGTTTTGTATCTCAAGTATATAGACGTATAGATTTGCTACTGGCCATTCTGCGTGATGCTACCGGTGAGAGCTCTAGTTGTCTATTGAAGCTGATGCAGCAGATTTGCTTCGGAAAACTTTATTTCGGAAAAGATATCTTATCCTTGTTGATGATGTGTGGGAAGCTAGTGCGTGGGATGATTTAAGAGGTTGCTTCCGTGACGCCAATAATGGAAGTAGAATCATCCTAACAACAAGACATTTTGAAGTTGCCAATTATGCTCGATCTTTTAGTGATCCCGTTCCTCTTCGTCTGCGCAACGATGATGAAAGTTGGAAATTGCTAGAAGATAAAGTGTTTGGTAAAGAAAGTTTCCCCCGTCCCCTTAAAGAAGTTGGGAGACAAATAACAAACAAGTGTGGAGGGCTACCTCTTTCAATTGTTTTGGTGGCTGGTATTCTAGCAAAGATAGAGAAAGAAGAAGAGAGTTGGAAACAAGCATCCACAAAGGTATAAAGGCCATTGTGGAACACAGTTATCAGGATTTACCATGTCATCTTAAGCCTTGCTTCCTTTATTTTTGGAGCATTTTTAGAGGATAGAGTGATTAATATTTCCATTTTTAATTGTGAAGGCAAGAGGTTGGAGGATATAGCCAAAGGTTACTTGGAGAATCTTATGGGAAGAAATCTAGTGATGGGTGCTAAGAGGAGCTTAGATGGTAAGTTTAAAGCATGTCACATTCATGATGTATTGCTCGAGTTCTGCAAGCAAAAGGCAATGGAGGAGAATCTTCTGCGACGGATAATTCGGTAATATACGAACTAATAGTGCTTTATTTGTACAATAAATCATCTATTTAAAGTATATTCGAAAATTAATTACAAGATTTTACTAATTTATATATTCACTGTGATCAAGTATAACAATTATATTTGAAATTCAATGTTATGAGTTTGCTAATTTATATAATCATAGGGATCACAATGTCAATCCTTCTCCGTACATTTACTCTAGTAAGCAGCATGTGCAACGTTGATTGGCTTTTCGTGAAGTGGATAATCTTGAAGAATGGAGCTTGTCTTGCTCACTTGTTGGCTCCGTACTTTCAGGAGTGATACAGATTTCTTTGCTTGTCTACCCGTACCCAAACCCGCTTTTGCAATTTCACGCATTTTACAGAATTTCAAGTTTCTAAAAGTGTTGGATTTGGAGCACCACATTGTTATAGATTTTTTTCCGGCTGATCTTGTTTACTTGGGATACCTCTCTGTTGAAATTGATCAGACGTCAATTCCATCATCCTAGCCAATCTTTCGAACCTCGAAACTCTGATATTAAAATCTTGGGGCCGAATATTGTTACTGGTAACGCTTACAAGGATGGTTAAATTGAGACATCTGCATATTGCTCAGTACTTCACTATAGATAATGCAGAGAAAACATTTGACGACTCCTTAAAATTTTATGATCTAGGCACTCTTTCTCAGCCATATTTTTCTTGTGTCGAGGATGTTGAATTGATATTGAGAATAGCACCTAATATTCGGGAACTGGAATGCAAATTCAAGGGTGTTTGCAGCTCTCCGTTCCCTGTATTGAATTTTTCATCACAGCTTGAGACGCTACACATTATTGGTGAAGTCTTAGAGCTCCAACATCGGTATCCTGTATGCATTTCCGCATCATATCTCAAAATATTGAAACTCTCCGTCTTTAGACTGGGGCACGAGCACTTATCAAACGTTGCTCAGCTTCAGAACCTTCGGGTGCTAGAACTACTAGCCATTGAATTTGATGATGAAAAATGGGAAGTGAGCGATGATGAGTTCCTTGAACTCAAGTCTTAAAACTAATATTTGTCGCAGTCTTGAAGAATGGACAGCCTCTGATTACGCATATCCTGACCTTGAACGCTTGTTTTGGAGTGGACTAGAAAATCTGAAGGAGATCCCTTCTTGTTTCGAAGGCATCTCTTCTTTAAAGTCCATTGAGGTAAGGGAATGCAACGAATCTGTTGTAAAGTCAGCCAGGGTTATCCAAGAAATACAAGTTGATGATTATCAAAATGATGATTTCAAGCTCGTCATCAAGTAATCCAAATTCAGGTACACTACCAGTCTCATTTTTGTTCTGCTAAATGCAATTTCCTTTCTATAAAAAGTTGCCATTTAAGCTTTTAGCCTTTTACTAACTATTCCTTTTGTGTGACACCTTCCTAAAGCCTTTTTATTTATTTAGCATTTTGTTTAATTAAAGATAAAAGTTCTTTGGTTGAGCTGGTTATTGCAGGAAGCTGAGACCTACGGTTTTATCTGTTTTTTGGTTGGGCAACAAATATATCTGTGGGTGATAAACGGACCAAGTCAATTCTCATGCAAAGTAAAATATCTATGAAATAATATATTTGTCTAAAGCTGAAAAGTGTATTCCTCAAATTAGAAATTCTACACCAAAAAGTGAAAGATCGTAACTTTGTTTGGTCATTTGTTTATGTATGTTTTATAGCTCTTAACTAATTGTCTTTTTTTTTTTTTTTTTTTC
>MCJB01022308.1:78360-101640 GCA_002018475.1 Nicotiana obtusifolia | reverse complement strand
ATATATATATATATATATATATATATATATATATATATATATATATATATATATATATATATAACCCAGCTCTTCGATTTCTTAAATGGTCGCTTGATTATTATTCACATCTCTAATGATTATATATAATATTACTTTGTGTACCCATGTGTATCTAATTAATCTTATGTGATACATCAATAATGCTTCTGCATTTAATATGACAATTGGTAAAGAAGAAATGGGAAGGAATCTACCCATGTGCATACAAGGAATAAATAATGTGGATTACAATAAGTTGACTTGCTACTTATAATTGATGCAACTAAAATATATGTGGAATAGTAAAATTCTAAGCAAGAGGAAACCAAAGTGAAGTAAGAAACTGATAGAAACTTGGGGTCATCAAACTGTATAGAGAATTGGATTGTTTATCAGTTCTCAGATAACACACACAAAGAAATAAGTAAATAACACAGTAGAGTTTTACGTGGAAAACTCCCAACTCATGGAATTAAAAACCACGACCTACACTCGTAGAATTTCAACTTCACTAACCGAGCAACTTTAGATTATAACCTATTGTAACCTAGGAATTAAACTCTTAATTCCTCGCTCACTTGTAATAACTCTATTACAAAGCTCACAACTCGACTAACTCTAGTCAAGACACAAACAAAGGGTTTATGGTTTTACAAAAGGTTTCCTACACAATGCTTCTAGCTAAGCTAAGTAGTAATTACAAGTAAGACACTTTAACAAAGATACAACATAACTAAGGACATGTAATAACTCAATGTACGAAATTGGTCCTTCGTTATGATGTTCTCTATTCTTAAAGCCCTAAAAGTCACTTGCAGGTTGGCAACACACCTGAGAGAAAGCTTGATTAATTTTGGAATGTACAAGTGTATTTTCTTCATTGCTTCATGTTAATAATATCCAAGTGATGTCACTTTGATGATGCAAGCAATATCCAGTACAAGGCATTCCCAATGAAGTGGCTGCTGCACTATTCACACTGTTGCATGTGTGCAGAGGAACAATTGCAGCGGCTTTACTGCTGTGAGCAGTTGACTGGTATAGTCAGCAAGGGAATTGATGTCCATCTGTTTCCTCTGTCATCTCTTTGACTCTGATTGTTGGAACTTGTGCCCAACTTGAGACTTGTTGTTCTTGAGCACTTTGAGGATGTGTAACAGATTCCCCATCTGGTTCTTATCATTAAGTTTGATAGATCATCAAAACATAACAGGGTGCATAACCTATCAATTTTCCCCTTTTAGATGATGACAAACTTGTAATTAAAGTTCCCCCTGAGAACCATAGTACCATACATATTTCCTGTATTCCTCCTGAACTTGTTCCCCCTCAATTAAACTTCCCCCTTTTGGAATCATAAAAAGATCAGTTACAAGTAATAAGCAAAAAGAAGTCTAGCATGGTTAACTTATGCCACATGTGTGCACACAGACATGACTAAGAACAGAGCAAAGAGAAAAGCATGCATAGCAAAAGGACGGGATATTCATTAATTGAAAAGGAGCAAAATTAGTAGTACCATTTATTACATAACAATCCACAAAATAAAACAACAGAAAAAGTACCAGCCACTAAACACATCAAAACAAAAGGACCAAAATAGAGGACAGACAATGTTGAACTGGACACTGGGAAGGAGACGATTTTAAAGAGCACTAGAAGGGGGAGGTAGAGATGAAGAGGCAACAGTTTGAAGGAGAATATCCATTATGGAATATGCAGACATTTGCTCGTTGAGTAGCCGCTCCTTCAGGTCTTCGACCTGTTTCCTGAGATCTGCATTTTCCTTAGACAAACAGGCAACCTTTGTGCCTTGTGCACTGCTGGAACCAGGTGCTTCCTGAGCCTGACTAAGTTGTCTCTCAAGAATAACATTCCGTGCTTTCAACTTCCTTATCTCTTCTTTGGCAACATTCTGAGCCTCAATCAGTTGAGTTGAGAGATAGTGGAATTGCTGCCGACCCCTCCAATCTTATTAATGCAGTCACACTCTTTTAAGGTGGTCTTGGAGAAGGTTTGCTTGCGAGTACCCACTGTAGCTTTTCCCAAAGTGACTTTGAAGAAGTTAAATACCTTTGTGAGTAAAACCCCGAAGGGCAACCCATGATTACCATCCTTAAAATCTGCCACTTTCTTCATGTGCTCAATCATGATACCCGTCAGATTGATAGTGGAGTAGGCATCTAGTACTTCCATGAGGAATGAATCTGCTCGGGACGTAATGGAACACCTTTCTGCGCGTGGGAGCAAAGCCTTGTTCACCATCTCAAACAACAGTTGGTACACTGGAAGGAGGGCCTTCTTGTGTACCAGTTCCCCTTGCTGTACTGCATCATCCTTCAAAATGGCATTTTTGAAGTTTGGAGAACAAATCCCCTCAATGGATAATATTCCGTCAGTAGGCACTCCCAGAATTGTTCCCAACACAGCCTCATCCATCACAAAGTCAACACCATTCACCTTTAAGCAGATGTTGTCATCTTCTACCGTGAACATGTCTGCACAGAAACCGCGTAGCTCTGCCCCATACACTTTAGGGCTCTCATTGGTGAATAAATGTATCCACTGTTAAAATTCACAGATATCAACCAGTTGGCGCATCCCTATCAGGTCAAGAATATCAGGAGCAAATATTCTACCCCATAGCACCTTCTGGTTTCTCAGGTTTTCTCTTCCTTCATCCTTGGCCACACCCACCTTGGCCTTCTTGGAGGAACCTGGTTCTCATTGACACCAGCCTTGCTTTTCACAGACTTTCTCACACTTTTCCCTTTCTCTGCAGATTTCTCAGACACTTTCTCACCAGACTTTTCAGACACCTTCTCACCAGACTCTTCTACCTCAACATTGCTAACTTCCATCATTTTCACAAATGACTCTCTCCTAGGTCTTGGAACTTTAGGTTTCTTAGAGGACTTACGAATTAAGGAACCAGGTTCCTCATTCACCTTTTCATCAACATCAGCAACAAGTGCTGGAGGCACTTCTTTCTCATTCACCAGCTTTCCCCCTTTCCCCTACCTCCTCCTTTTCTTCGCTTCTTTATTTTTCTTCAGAACAGTTTCAAGGGCCTCCTTCTTTTGCAACCTAGTAGTGGGTCTTTTAAGAGTAGGCACATTGGGAACTCCTTTTCCACTTCGAGCAGCAATGAAGCTTGCTACAAGCATATCATCATAGTCATCCTCACTATTTTCCTCTTCAGATAGAGATCTCATCTCAGGAATGACAAAGTTTAATAGCTCAGCATCAAAGTGAGGAGAAGGAGCAGGACCAGTACTGACCTGGGGTCTTTTGTAGAGCAGGGAGTTTCATCCCAAGTATGAGCAGAGGGCTCCTCTTGGGCTGAGGGAACAAGTCCCTCATTTGTTTCCCCAGTAGTACTATCAGGTGCTAGACTTTCAATAGCACCAGTTCCCTACTCTCTTCCGGATGACCTTTATCTTCCCCCCTGAGACCCAACAGTCTCATCAACATCCTCACAACCACCAAAAATTCCCTCAACAGCGATTAACAAAATATTCTCAATGAATTCTTGTTCATTTACCCTCAAAGTAGATTCAAAAGACACAAGAATAATATTACCCGTGGAGTTGATAACGTTTAAATCGAAGCTTGGAATTGTCGTTGCTGAACCATCACTGCTACGGACCACAGTATGTTGGGCTTCAGCACTCTCTTCAACTATCAGACTGGAAACTTCCTGACTTTCGTTACCATCTACTGTCTCTCCCTCTTTCATTTTTTCCGGCAAGGTAGAAGGCAAGGTCTCAGCAACAAACCTTTTGGGGTTCTGAGGCTTACGACTCCGGTCAGAACCATAACTCGAATGGGTTAGAAAGGAAGTAGTGGGTGATTGGGGGTCAGGTGTAGGGTTTTGACTGGGTGACATAAGAGACTCAGACACTTGGTCCTGTGCGTCATGAGATGGAGACATAGTGGGCGTTATATTGGAGACATTTGAAGCTTCTAGATTTTCATACATGGTGAGGATTTACAGTTAAAGCAAGAGAGAAAAGTTGTTTGGTTTTGAGAGAAAAGGGGGATTTTTGGCTTTGATGTGAACATTGATGAAAAAGACATCGTTTGGATTTATTCAAAGAGGGTGAGCGACCAATTACAAACGAGTATAGATTTGCTGGGTAGACGGGTCATTTAGTAACGGGTATGACGTTTGGGTTCTAAAGATGGGAGAAAGAGAAACTGACATTTTAATGATGTGGCACTTTCTCAGCTGTTAAAAATTTGTGCATGAGAGTACAAAGGAATTACCAAAATGCAATACCACTAGCTTCTTGTTTGCTCTGTAATTGCCATGCGTGTCTACCTGTAACGGTATAGAAATGAGTTAGAACTTGCCAGAAAACACTTTTTAGCTGTTTTACCTGTTCATTTATTTCATAGCCAATCATTGAGGGACCAGTTGCTCAGCTTGATTTTATTAACCCCAGTGCCAATCAATTCTTTCAAAGTGCTCTTTGCTCAGTGCTTTGGTGAAGATATCTGCAATTTGCTCTTCTGTGCTGCAAAACTTCATGCAGATAAGCCTTTTTTCAATATTATCTCTGAGAAAATGATGTCGCACATCAATGTGCTTTGTTCTCTTATGCTGAACTGGGTTCTTTGCCACGTTGAGAGCACTGGTGTTGTCACACAGTAATGGTACACAATCAGAAAATACACCAAGGTCCTCCAACTGCTGCGTGGTCCACAACAATTGAGCATAGCAAGAGGCAGCTGCCACATACTCAACTTTTGTAGTTGAAAGAGCCAATGAGTTTTGTTTCCTTGTACCCCATGAAATTAGACACTATCCCAGAAAATGTGTCATGATAGAAGTGTTTTTTCTATCCACCAGATAACCAACATAATCAGTGTCAGCATAACCAATCAAGCCGAAATTGTCTCCTGAAGGATAGTAGAGAACCAGGTCCCGCGTTCCTTTGAGATACTTTAGAATTCTCTTGGCGGCCTTCAGATGAGATTCCTTTGGATTAGATTGAAACCTAGCACATAATCCTATGCTGAATACGATATCTGGTCTGCTTGCTGTGAGATACAAGAGTGACCTAATGATACCTCTGTACATGGTCTCGTTCACAGGGGAACCAGGTTCATCCATGTCCAGACAAGTAGCAGTGGCAGTATGAGTATCAATGATCTTTGAACTTACCATCTCAAATTTCTTTAGAAGCTCTTTGATGTACTTCTACTAACTTATTATTGTGCCCTTAGGAGTTTTCTTAACTTGCAGACTTAAGAAGAAATTCAATTCCCCCATCATATTTCAAACTTACTTCCCATGATATTTGCAAACTCTTCACACAGAGAATCGTTTGTTGCACCAAAGATGATGTCGTCAATATAGACTTGCACAATGAGCCAGTTCCTCCCCCATTTCTTCAGAAATAAGGTGTTATCGATTTTTCCTCTTGTAAAACCATTTTCTAGGAGGAATTTGGACAACCTTTCATACCATGCACGAGGAGCCTACTTCATCCTGTATAAAGCCTTTTCAAGTTTGAATACATGCTCAGGATGCTCATGACATTCGAAGCCAGGTGGTTGTTTAAAGAAGACTTCTACTTTGAGATATCCATTCAGAAATGCACTTTTGACATCCGTTTGGAACAATTTTAATTCCATATGAGATGCAAAGGCAATGAGGATTCTGATGGCTTGCATTCGAGCAATCAGAGCAAAAGTTTCATCATAGTCGATCCCTTCCTCTTGATTGTAGCCTTGAACTACTAACCTTACCTTGTTCCTTGTTGTGTTTCCAAACTCATCAAGTTTTTTTCTGAATACCCACCTAGTTCCTATAACAGTTCTGTCAGCAGGTCGAGGAACCAAGTGCCATACGATGTTCCTCTCAAATTGATCGAGTTCATCTTACATAGCAGTAATCCAATCAGCATCTTTCAATGCTTCCTTGATATCTTTGGGCTCAATTTGAGAGAGAAAGGCTGAGAAGGCAAGTGAGTTTCTTGAATTTGATCTAGTTTGAATCCCTGAGTCAAGAGGATGATCATATTTTGAAGAGGGTGTGAACTTTTGTGCTTCCAGTTAGACACCTGAATCCCATTGTGAGAGGATCCAGGTTCTTCTGAATGTGATCCATTGTTGACATGAGTTCCACTTCTCAGCTCAGCATCTAGGGTTCCTTGCACAGCATCAATAACTCTGTTCTCAGCTTCAGTTGTTGTGATTGAGGGACCAGGTTCCTCTACATCAGTTGGAGATACAGGTGCACCATCTTCATTTGATTCCTTGACGTGACTCATCATGTCAGCCTTTCCATTTGCCATATCAATGACTTCACCAGGAACCGCTGACTGCTTTCTGTCTTGATCAATCTTATCATGTGAATCTTTCCCACATAGGTGGTGTGATTCATCAAAGAACATATATGCTTTCCTCATCACATTGAGTTCTTTTGTTGTAGACTTTATAGGCTTTGCTTTGTGATGAATAGCCAAGAAAGATCCCTTCATCACTTTTGGCATCAAATTTTCCAAGTGCTTCCTTACCATTGTTGAGGACAAAACATTTGCAGCCAAATGTCCTTAAATATGTTAGCTTGGGTTTCCTCCCGTTCAGCAATTCATACGGTGTTTTGTTCAGGAGGGACCTGATCATGCACCTGTTTACCAAGTAGCATGCGTTGTTAACTACTTCTGCCCAGAAACTTTTTGCAACTCTACTATCAATCAGCATTGTCCTTGCCATGTCTTCAAGAGTCCTATTTTTTCTCTCCACAACACCATTTGTTGAGGTGTTCTTGGAGCTGAAAAATTATGACTTATGCCATTTTCAGCGCAAAATTCGTCGAATTTTGCATTATCGAACTCAGTGCCATGATCAAATCTTATACACCCAACATTATGGCTCATTTTCACTTGGATCTTCTTCACAAAAGCAGCAAGCACTGGAAAAGTCTCATCCTTGGTTATGAGAAACAAGGTTTAGGTGAATCTAGAATAGTCGTCCACTGTACTAAAAATGTACTTCTTTCCTCCTCTACTTGTCACCCTCATGGGTCCACACAGATCCATATGGAGGATATCAAGTGGCCTTGAGGTGCTGACTTCCTCTTTGGGCTTGAAGGAGGACCTGACTTGCTTTCCTTTTACACATGCATCACACACCTTGTGATCGTTGAAGCTTGACTTAGGCAGGCTATGAATCATGTCCTTCTTGACCAATTTGTTCAGCAACGTAAAACTTGCCTGACCCAATCTTCTGTACCATAGTTCAACATCATCATCAACTGCACTTAGACATGTGAGATCCCTCTTTTGCAAGGACTCAAAATCAGCAACATAAATGTTTTTATATCTTTTTGCCATCAGGACCAATTCACCAGTCACAAGATTTGTGACTGTGCAAATTTTTGACACAAATTCCACTTTGTTTCCTTTGTCGCAGATTTGGAAAACACTCAGTAGGCTATATTTCAAGCCATTCACATAATACACATTTTCAATTGAGTGGATGAGTATCTTCCCAATTCTTCCTACTCCCAGAATGTATCCCTTTTTGCCATTGCCAAGGGACACACTCCCTCCTTGCAGGGCTTTGAGTGAAAGAAAATCATCGATGCTTCCAGTCATGTGCTTGGAACAACCACTATCCATGTACGATTTTTGGCTGCTTCCTTTCACTGCTTCCTGCACAAGAGAATCAAGGATTAGACTTAGGAACCCAAACAAGTTTTGGTTCCTTGTATTGAGGAAAATGGTGAATTAAACTTTTTTTTGTCCAGGCAAGCAATACATGTTTTTTGATAGAGGGACCAGGTTCCTTAGCAGTAGTTACTTTTTCAACAAACACCTTGTTTTTCTGTTGGGACTGAAATCTAGCCCTATAATTTTCTTTAAAGTGTCCAGTGTTACCACAGTGAGTGCAAAACCAGTTGTGAGGGACAGTAACATACTTGCTCTGTGGATTGTAGGGAATCTTTTCCTTTTGGAATCCGACTCCATGCCTATTCTGTTACAACCCGTAATTTCTTACGTTAGATTGCGCCGTAAGATAGTCTACATATAACCGGAAAAAAGAGTCCAAAAAGTCAAGAAAAGAGCAAAGGGCTTCACCAAGCTGGGTATGCTACCGCAAAACCCACATGCGGGCTGCATATCTAATACTGAAATCGTAGACCAAGGCATATTTCTGGGCAAAGATCAATGCTAGAAATGCGACCATAAGTGCGATCGCATTCTTAAAATGCGAACCGCATAACGTACCTGATGTGTCGCAGACTGAAATAGATTTCTGGGCAGAAATCTGTGTCAGGAATGCGGTCAGTATGCGATCGTATATTGAAAATGCGGACCGCAAAATAGACCTCCTGGGTCGCAGAATGAGACAAATTTCTGGGCTGAGTTTTGCGTCCAGAATGCGAACCGCATGTTGGTTCTGCGACGTAAATGCGATCGCAGACCTGTAGGCGTCTCACTTATTTGCCGACCTTTAAAAGGAGCATAGACCAGCTATTTCACCATTTCTAAAACCCAAAACCAAGTAGAACCCCCTACAACCCCTTTCAAAATCCCACACAAGCCCTAATCAATTTCCCCTCTTCTTCAAGCTCTAATTGAGAGTGAAGTCCAGAGTTTAAAGAACCAATGAAAGGCCCTAACTGATTTTCTCTCTCTTTCAAGCCCTAGTTAGGAGTGAGACCTAGAAATTGAAGAACTAAAGAAGAGGGCTGAGTCATCCAACATGCAAGGCAAGTTCCTGCTCTTTTCATACATTCTTTCTCCTGGGAATTCATGGTATTTCGTTCTATGCATGTAAGAACTCATGGGATGGTGAATGGAAGCCATGAGTTCAAGTTAACTAGTGGTAATGAACTGGGTTGTGGTTGTTTTGGGTTGCTGTTGGGTTGCATGTTTTACCACTATTTTTGTGGAGAGTGTTGGAGGAAGAAGGGTATGGAGAAACACCATATAAGTTTAGGATTGTGGTTGATAATAACTATAACGATTGGAGGATAACGATAGAATCGTTTCTTTTATTGTAGACTAAGGAGTGGTGACAGTTGCGTAGCGTGAAATTGGTGCAGAATATACCAGGTATGTAAGACTATCCCTTTCTTTCTTTTGTACGACTCCGATTGTACATCATACACTGAACGAGCCCCCAAAGATACTCTACTCTTAGAAGATAGGAATGCTTATACTGTTTCCCCTCTTATGGGAGGATTGATATATATTACTCCTTCGACCTTACGTCACCATGAAAGTATGATTCATATGAGTCCAGCACGCATTATCTATTTTACCTTACCGCGCCGCGCTATAGTCGGCCGGGCAGGCACTTATTGTGCAACTATACATATGTATATGTTTTACTCTACTAAGTCGCGCTATAGACGACAGCTATTTTACTTTACCGCGCCGCGCTATAGTCGGCTCGGGCAGGCATCTATTGTGCAACCACTGATCACTTGGGTATGATGATGATGAGGCCCACAGAGGCGTATGTATATGATGATGATGAGGCCCACAGAGGCATATATATATATATATATGATGATTTTAAAAAGGATATATATATATGTATATATATATATATATATATATATGTATATATGCATATGCACATCAGGCATTTCATGGTTAGTCGCCCTCAGAGGTATTTAGATGGTACAGGTTGTATGTTTCTTATCCCGACGCTTATTTCTATTCTTACATTATGTTTTTCCGTCTTACATACTCAGTACTTTATCCGTACTGACGTCCTTTTATTTGTGGACGTTGCATGTCGTGTTGCAGGTCCGGACAGACATATAGACGAGGCTCCCCCACCACAGTAGGCTGTCCAGTTCAGCGGATATTGGCGGGATCCCTCTTTCGGACTTGCCGTGGTCTTGGTATGCATTTTGTTACAGGCATTACGGGCATGTCGGGGCCCTGTTCCGACAAAGGTTGCATCATTTATATTCTTGTAGAGGCTCATAGACAATGGGTTGACTTATGTACAGTTGGGATTGCCTTGTTGGCAAATATACCTTATTGTTGTATAGTTTTGCATGACGGCCGTGTCGACCATGGTATATATATATGTATGTTCATGTCGTTGTATGGAATTTCAGCTGATTATGATTGTTGTTTGATATTCATACGGACATCATAGGTCTTATAGTTAATAAGGAAAGTTAGATGAAAAGTATGCCGGCAATCGGCGAGCAGGGTCCGGGTGCCAGTCGCGGCCCTCCGGCTTGGGTCGTGACATGTTCCCACCCTTGCTTGCGCACATGGCAGTAATTGTACCATAGGACTAGGTCCACTTTAGAGATTTTTCTAGGTTATTTTTAACTCTGCCTAGATCTTCTTTCAAGTTGACTGTTTCTTTCAAGTTCAACACACAGACTAGATTTCACAGATTTGAGTTCATTTTCAAGCTTAATATGTGCCTCACTTACAACTTTCTTTCCCTTTTGGATAATCCCAGAGCTGTTTCCTCTTTTTAATTCCTCTTTTGTTTCTTTTAGGTCCATGACTACTATCAACAAATCATCTGTCTCCTTTCTAATTCTTCAATTTTTTTAATCAGAACATTCTTTTCTTTCATTAGATCCTCGATGGTTTCTTTTAGGTCAGCCACTACGATTACCAGATCATCTCTCTCATGTTTTACCTCTCCTAGTTCCATAGTTAAACTATTTTTATCATTTATAAGATTGTGATAAGAATCAATTAACACATTTGCCAAAGATATAAGCTTTTTCTGAGAGTAAGATTTCGGATTTCTTTGAATGTTTAGAAAGTTTACCTCATCATCATCATTATCTTCATCATTGTCAAATTTTGCCATCATGGCAAAGATAGAGTCATATTCAGCTGCTTCACTCTCAACTTCCATCATGGAGGTATCACCTTGTGCATCATCTTCTCCAGATTCACTGGAAGAATCTCCCCATGCAATAAGAGCTTGTTTCACAATATTGTTAGCGGCTTCTTTTCTCTTGAATCTTTTGTGAGGAACCGGGTTACTCTTGGCTGCTTTATCTGTGTTGTGCTTGTACTGGTCTTGCTTGAGGAGAGGACAGTCCTTGATAAAGTGTCCTAGCTTTCTACATTTATGACATAAGTCATACCCTCTGGGCTTGCTGGAGCTGTCCCTTTTTGGAATACCTCCACTCCTGTGAACTATTTTTTGAAATCACTTTGTCAGGTAAGCCATATCAGCATCCTCACCACTTGATTCATTGTTGTCTGTCTTGAGGACCAGGTTCTTCTCCTTTTTGGGCTCTCTTCTTTCATGATCCTTCTTCTTCTTCTTCTTCTTCTTCTTCTTCTTCTTCATTTCATAGGTTTTCAGATTACCAATGAGTTCATCAATGGTCAGCTTTTGCAGATCCTTTGCCTCTGTGATAGCATTTACTTTGCTTTCTCAGGAACCAGGTAATACACAAAGTATTTTCCTGACAAGTTTGTTCCTTGGAATGATCTTTCCCAGATAATGGAGTTCATTGATGATATAGGTGAATCGAGTGTGCATGTCCTGAATGGACTCATCATCCTTCATCCTGAAGAGTTCATACTCAGTGGTGAGCATATCAATCTTCGACTGCTTGGCTTGAGTTGTCCCTTCGTGTGCTGTTTGGAGAGTTTCCCAGATCTCCTTAGCAGATTGACAAGCAAAAAATCCTGTTATATTCGTCTGGTCCAATACCACAAACAATGATTTTTTTTGCTCGAAAGTTCTTCTCTATAGCTTTGCGATCAACATCGTTGTATTCCTTCCTTGTCTTGGGAATTTCCACTGCTAGTTCGTCAGCGGTCTTCATAGGGATGAACGGTCCATCGCAAATAACATCCCATAGCTCTGAATCTTCAGCCATGATAAAATCATGCATCCTTGTCTTCCACCATCCATAGTATTGGCCATTGAATCTTGGTGGTCTGTAGGTAGATTGACCTTCTTCAAAGTTTGGTGGAGCAACCATGAGGATCCTTTCTAGGTGTTAGCCTGATACAAAGAACCTGCTCTAATACCAATTGATAGAAAATTAAGGTCAACCAAACTGTATAGAGAATCAGATTCTCTATCAGTTTTCACAGAACACACACAAAGAAATAAGTAAATAACACAGTAGAGTTTTACGTGGAAAACTCCCAACTCATGGAATTAAAAACCACGACCTACACTCGTAGGATTTCAACTTCACTAACCGAGCAACTTTAGATTATAACCTATTGTAACCTAGGAATTAAACTCTTAATTCCTCGCTCACTTGTAATAACTCTATTACAAAGCTCACAACTCGACTAACTCTAGTCAAGACACAAACAAAGGGTTTATGGTTTTACAAAAGGTTTCCTACACAATGCTTCTAGCTAAGCTAAGTAGTAATTACAAGTAAGACATTTTAACAGATACAACATAACTAAGGACATGTAATAACTCAATGTACGAAATTGGTCCTTCGTTATGATGTTCTCTATTCTTAAAGCCCTAAAAGTCACTTGCAGGTTGGCAACACACCTGAGAGAAAGCTTGATTAATTTTGGAATGTACAAGTGTATTTTCTTCATTGCTTCATGTTAATAATATCCAAGTGATGTCACTTTGATGATGCAAGCAATATCCAGTACAAGGCATTCCCAATGAAGTGGCTGCTGCACTATTCACACTGTTGCATGTGTGCAGAGGAACAATTGCAGCGGCTTTACTGCTGTGAGCAGTTGACTGATACAGTCAGCAAGAGAACTGATGTCCATCTGTTCCCTCTATCATCTCTTTGACTCTGATTGTCGGACCTTGTGCCCAACTTGAGACTTGTTATTCTTGAGCACTTTGAGGATGTGTAACAGGTTCCCCATCTGGTTCTTATCATTAAGTTTGTTAGATCATCAAAACATAACATGGCACATAACTTATCAGAAACAATAAAAGGTTGTGCGAATACATTTGATTTGTATCTCAACTTCTCTTATTCTTTTTCCGCTTGCAGTTCAAGTTCAAGAACCCCTTCCATAAATATCGGACTGCGCTAACTTTTGTAGAAAAAGTTACTGCCTTGTAAGGACCTTCAACAGTTAATGTGAGAGGCTGATTTTTAGCACATGTTCATTGCACACACTTGTTAATCATCAAAACACATAACCCAACAACTAATAAATTGAACTAGAGAAAAGTTTGAGTCTATTTATATATGTCCACACAGGTTTTTCCCCCCTTCTTATTATAATTTGCTTTTAATATTTCGATCTTTTTAGTTACTCTATGCTTCTAGTTAATTTACCTAATTTTTCCTTTCTCATCTCCTTTCCTCCCTCTTATGGCGGAGGTAGGATTTTTATCAAGGTGATTTTACGGCATTCTCCTAGCTCGTTCCCCTAGAGGTAGATCTACTAGTACCCATGTGATATGATTACCTAATTAATTGTGTATTTAAATTGACAATTAATAAAGAACTGAAAGGAATCTGATCGTGTCATATAATTATAGGTTATGTTGCTCAGATTCTCTAAAAGTGATGCCGCACCTCTGTCGGATGCTCCAAAAATGCACTAAATTTGAAGGATCCGATACGCATCCAATAACATTTTTGAAGAGTCTGAGTAACATAGGCTACAGGGAACAAATAATATGGGCGTACTTACAATAAGTTGACTTGCTGGTTATAACTGATGCAACTAAAATATATGAGGAAATGGTAAATTACTAAGCAAGAGAGAAAACCAAGGTGAAGAAAGAAACTATACAAACCTGCTGGATGGCGTTTTATTTGTATCTCAACTGCTGTTCTTCTTCTTCATATTAGTTTCTTTTGTCACAACGTCTGAGAAAGAGGGAGAGTGATGTCTTCAGACAAAAATTTGTTCAATCTGAAAGATGGCTTCCTTCAATTACGAGAACACGATAGCATATGCGATGTTGTGAGGGATCGTATGAATTTCTTTGTATGGGAGTTAAAAATGGTGGATAGTTTTCTCGGTTTGCAGAGCTTTCCCTTCGCTGGTGAATGCGGCATTATGCTAAATGTCACGTAGAAAATGCTCAAAATTTGGAAGACGACGTATGCTACTTTGGACAAACCAAATGCAGAATCCTATTTGGAGGAGTTTATTGTTACACCCCGACGGGACGAGTTCCTTGATTCAAATGCTGATCCCTTTATCTTTCACGTGCCAACAGAAATATGGAAGACTAAGCTGGAATTCAGAACTAAATACTACTCCTTTCCCAAAATACCACTTTCAGTCAACAAGGTGGATGATATTATTCCTACCCCCGATTTTGTGATGGAATTTATCGATTCTGTAGAAGAGAACCTCAATGTTCTAGTGCAGATCGACGATCCATGTTCTTTGCTTTTTGTTCCGGGACCCAAGGACCAAATAGAAGAGGTTCTAAAGGAGTTAAGTCACTAAGATTTTTTATCCTCTTTCTTTCACACAAATGCATAGAGCCTCAAAGCCAACATTCTTTCTTCACTCACGTTTTAATTGAGGCTAGCCACGCAGCACTGGTTGCATGGTTGTATCTGCCTAACCATGGCAACAAAAATCAAGACTTGGCTCCTAGTGAGATGAATGCTTTGTTTTCTGATCTCCTGAAAATGAAGACTAACGCCATCCTTCCAGGCATTCACAAGGTTTGTATTAATGTCCTGCAAGCTTTGAAGCCGACAATACAACCAGAATGGCATCCCACTAATCAAAATGAGCATGCAGCTGGCTGTGTCTTTATTGTGGAGACTGTCGCGCATAGTTTGGTGGAGCTACCAACTGTTAGTAATCCTTGTCAGGTAGTTGGTTTGAACGATCAAATGGAAATCCTTCGAGAGATGCGCAACCTATTAAGAGACATTCTCATCAATTTGCCAGTACTAGATCTTGAACACCATTCTCAAGATATGGGCACTGTTATTGTTGATGCGGGATTTCTAATTTACTCATTATATGATATCAAGGGGAGAAGGAAAACACGATGTTAGAGGATGTGAACCGAGAACTTGGTCTTGATCTTCCGATAAACATCAAGCCTGTCAAGGCGATGTTGTACCTCATCATTCCAAAGGCATTTCAGTCTAACCTATCAAGGATTCATGGTCTAGGCTATGTTGATTTTCTTTTAAACAACCTGAAGGAGTTCCAAAGCTGCAATTCAAATCCACTTTCTTCTGTCATGAGCCAGCTTCAAATAGTTCAGACGGAAATTGAGAACTTGCAATCTTTTCTCAAGGATGTTGCTGAAGAGCGATATAATAAGCATGAGGGACCTCAACAGTGGGCTATACAATTTATTGGCAAAGCATATGAGTTGGACTATGTAACTGATGCTTTCTTTAGGAAAGAAGTTCCTCATTGGTGTCTTGAGCGTTGGCTCCTGGATATCATAGAGGAGATTACTCTTATCAGGGCAGAGGTAGCAGCGATTCCAGAAAAGCAAGTGGTCGCGGTTGACTTAGTATCACATGATACCCTTGATACTTCCACTGTTCATACGCCATCACAATTGTCTATGAATCGAAGTATGAATGAAGAAATTGTTGGCTTTGACGACGTGAGGGAAGAACTAAAAAACAAACTAACAAAGGGATGCCGAGAACTAGATGTTATCTCTATCCTAGTTATGCCTGGCCTAGGTAAAACAACTTTGGCCTACAAACTCTATTATGATAATTCAGTTATCTCTCGCTTTGATATTCGTACACATTGTTGTGTCTCTCGAGTATATAGACTTTTGGATTTGCTAATGGCCCTTCTACATGATGCTATTGGTATGAGGGATAGCGTCTCTTGTGAAGCTGATGCAGCAGAAAAGCTTCGGAGAACTTTAATGGCCAAAAGATATCTTATCCTTGTTGATGATGAGTGGGAAGCTAGTGCGTGGGATGATTTAAGTTCTTGCTTCTATGACGCCAAAAATGGAAGCAGAATCATTCTAACAACTCGACATCGTGAAGTTGCCAATTATGCTACATCTGTTAGTAAACCCATACCTCTTCGCATCTTTAATGATGAAGAAAGTTGGAAATTACTTAAAGATAAAGTGTTTGGTAAAGAAAGCTGCTCCTCTGCCCTGGAAAAAGTTGGCCAACAAATAGCAAGTGTGGAGGGTTGCCTCTTTCAATTGTTCTGGTGGCTGGTATTCTGGAAAAGATGGAGAAAAACGAAGAGAAATGGAAACAAGTGGCTACGACCTTAGGTTCCCACATTCACAGTGATTCAAAGGCCATTGTAGAACAGAGTTACCAGGATTTGCCTTATCATCTTAAGGCTTGCTTCCTCTATTTTAGAGCATTTTTGGAGGATACAGTGATTGACGCTTCATGGTTAACAAGGTCATGGATATTGGAAGCATTTATAAAAAGTTGTGAAGGCAAGAGTTTGGAGGATATAGCAGAAGGTTACTTGGAGCATCTTATTGGAAGAAATCTTGTGATGGTTTCCAAGAGGGCCTATTTAGATGGTAAGGTCAAGCATGTCGCATTCATGATGTATTGCTCGAGTTCTGCCAGAAAAGAGCAACCGAGGAGAATTTTCTACTATGGATAAAATGGTAATATACCAATTTGTACTTTATTGTTCAAAATCAATCTAAGTATTTTTAGTTATTTTTGAAAATTAATGTTATGGTACTAACTTATATATTCACAATGATCAAGTATTCATGTTGTATTCGAAAATCTATGTTATGATTTTGTTAATTTATATTCACAGGGATCAGAATGTCAATCCTTCTTCTCGTATTTATTCTTCTCGCAAGCAGCAATCTCATCCTCGGTTGGCCTTTTGTGAAGTGGATAATCTTGCTGAATGGAGCTCGTCGCTCACTTGTTGGCTCTGTAATTTTCGGGCGTGATAACACATCCTTTTGTAAACTTGCAATTTCTTGTATTTTACAGAATTTCAAGTTTCTAAAAGTGTTGGATTTGGAGCAAGACGTTGTTATTGATTCTTTCCTAGCGAATCTAGTTCACTTGAGGTATTTCTCTGCAAAGACTAATCAAAAGTCAATTCCTTCATCCATATCCAACTTTGGGAACCTTGAAACTCTCATAATCAAAGGTCGTAAAGGAGGATATATGTCAGTACCTATTACAGTTTAGAAAATGGTAAAATTGAAACATGTGCATATTTCCGGCAGCGACGGCAATGGCTTCGTTATAGAAGCTGCAGAAGAGTTACTTGAGAACTCCACAAAACTTCATGATTTGGGAACTCTTTCCACTCCATATTTATCTTGTGTGGAGGAATTGATGTTGAGATAAACACCTAATCTTAGGGAACTGAAATGCAAATTCACGAGGTGATAGCAGCGGTCCGTTCCCAGATTTGGATTTTCCAACACGGCTTGAGACTGCACATTATCGCAGTATTCTGGTACCAGATGTTTCCTGTATGCATCTCCGGATCAAATCTCAAAGACTTAACAATATTCAAATTTAGATTGGGCAATGAGAACTTATCAAGTATTGCTAAGCTTCAGAACCTTGAGGCACTCCAGCTGACTTCCATATAATTTGATGATGAAAAATGGGAAGTGAGCAGTGATGAGTTCCCTTAACTCAAAGTCTTGATTGTAGCAGTCTTAAAGAATGGACTGTCTCCGATGATGCATTTCCTAACCTTGAACGCTTGGTTTTGCATAGATGCTGGAATATTAAGGAGACACCTTCTTGTTTCGGAGACATCTTATCTCTAAAGTCCATTGAGGTAAAGTATTGCAGTGAATCTGTTGTCAAGTCGGCCAGGATTATCTGAGAAACACAAGTTGAAGAATATCAAAATACTGATTTCAAGCTCATCATCAAGTAATCTGAATTCAGGTACACTACTTAGAAAATATAACCATATTATGTCTCATTCTTAAACTTTGTTTTAATTCATTTTCCTTAATTCAAAAAGGTTGCCTTTTACCAACTATTCCTTTTGTTTTACACCTTGTTTAAAGTTTATTGTTTTATATTAGTATTATATTTTTATTAAAGATGAAAGTTCTTGATATATAAGTTCACCATCAATTAAAAAAAAAGATGAATTTTTAGCAATGAAAGATGGATAAACTCATCAAACCTAGTCTTTATCAATGTTTTTCAGATGGCGAAGGTAAAGTGCAGATGATTTGATGTAATGACTACATCCACAAATTGTTGGTTTCACAGATGATTTTCAAAAAGCAAGGTGGAGGAGCTGGTTACTGGAAACTGGGACCTAAGAGATTTCTATTTTCAACTGACATTTCTGGAATGTTTCTTATCAATAAATAAATTGATAAGTTATGCGTCTTTTGTTTTGATGATTTAACAAACTTCATGAGAGAACCAGATAAGGAACCTGATACAATTAGTTCTCTTGCGTTCAGAGTAACTAGTCAGATGTCTGGTTCAATTCTCAATGAAATCAAATAAGAGAACAACATAGGGTATAGATATGGATCAGTTTCCCTGGTCGTCGTGCAGTCAACTCTACAGCTGTAAAAGCTGCTGCGCTATACCGTCTGGCAGCAGCACAACTGTAGCTTGCTAAGGCAAAACTAAAGGACGCTTTATTGCATCATCCTTGATGACATCACACACACATATTATCCATGAGGCAAGGGATTTTATCTTTCCAACACTTGCAAATCCAAAAATCATATTCACTCAAGTGCTAGCCACCTTCTCTCTCAAGAATAAAGTTGCTGCAACCTCAAGGACCAGATCCAAAGATTGAAGATATCTTAAGTCCTTAGGTTTGTTGAGTCTTTGTTATTTTTTTTTCTTCATTTGTATTCCTACATTACTTTCAAGAAGTGTCTTTGTAGGATAGATTTAAACAACTATTTGGTTTAGTTTCTTGATCAGAGTTAGTCAAGGTTTGTTACCTTGTAATAGAGTTATTGCGAAGGGCTTAAAATAGAGTTATTGTAAGGGTTGAGGAATTAAGAGTTTAATTCCTAGATTGACTAGAGTTAGTCAATGTTTATTGCTTTGTAATAGAGTTATTACAAATGGATTATAATAGAGTTATTGTAGGAAGTGAGGGATTAAGAGTTTAATTCCTAGATTGGAATAGGTTGTAATATGAAGTTTGCTCGGTTTAGTGGAGTTGAAATCCTAATAGGATAGGTCGTGGTTTTTAATCCCTTGAGCAAGGAGTTTTTCACGTAAATATCGCGTGTTATTTATTTACAACTGTTTTACTGTGAGAACAAATAAAGAAGCTGGTTCCTATACTGTATGGTTTTGCAGTCTGTTGCTTACCGAGGGAACTGATAGAGTTTCAGGTTCTCTAACCATTTGGTTGACTCCTAGTTTCTATCAATTGATATCAGAGCAGGTTCTTTCTAAAAGGTTAAGACCTAGAAAGTATCTTCATCATGGCTGCTCCACCAAACTTCGAGGAAGGACAATCAACCTACAGACCCCCAAAATTCAACGGCCAATACTATGGTTGGTGGAAAAGAAGAATGCATGACTTCATCATGGCTGAGGACTCATAGTTGTGGGACTTAATCTGTGATGAACCTTTTGTTCCTATGAAAATTGTTGGTAAGGGAACAATGACAGTCCCAAAAACAAAAAAAGAGTACAACGATGCTGATAGAAAGGCTATTGAGAAGAATTTCAGGGCAAAGAAGATCCTTGTTTGTGGCATCGGACCAGATGAATACAACCGCATCTCAGCTTGTCAGTCTGCTAAAGAGATATGGGAAGCTCTTCAAACTGCCCATGAAGGAACTACTCAGGTTAAGCAGCTCAAATTTGATATGCTTACTACTGAGTATGAGCTTTTCAAGATGAAGGAGGATGATTCTATTCAAGATATGCACACACATTTTACCTCCATTATCAATGAGATTCACTCCCTTGGAGAAGTCATCCCAAAAAACAAGCTACTCTGGAAAATACTCAGTCTTTTACCAGGTTCCTGGGAAAGCAAGGTTAATGCTATCACTGAAACCAAAGACCTTTAGAAGTTGACTATTGACAAGCTTAATGGAAATCTCAAAACTTATGAGATGAAGAGAAAGAAGGATCTTGAAAGAAGAGAGCCCAAGAAGGAGAAGAACCTGGTTCTCAAGGCTGCCAACAATGACTCAAGTAGTGATGGATCCGACATAGAGTATCTGACTCGAAGATTTCAAAAGATGATTCAAAAAAATGGTGGGATTCCAAAGAAAGGAAGTTCCAGAAGGAATTTCAAAGGAAATGATTGCTGTCATAAGTGTGGATAGTCTGGACACTTCATTAAAAACTGTCCTCTTCATAAGCAGGATCATTACAAAACAAACACTGATAAGACGACTAAGAGGAACCAAGTCCCTGACAGGAAGTTCAAGAGAAGAGATGCTGCTGACAACATGGTAAGCAAGCTTGGCTGATTGGGGAGATTCCTCCAGTGAATCTGAAGATGAAGATGACCAAGGAGATACATCTACGATAGTTACTGACAATGGATCTTCAGAATATGAGTCAATCTTTGCATTCATGGCCAAATCTGATGATGATGAGGACAAGGAGGAAGATGAGGTAAGTTTTCTTGATGTTCAAAGAAATTTGAAAACTTACTCTAAGTTAAAATTGATGTCCTTAGCAAACGTGTTGATTGATGCCTATCATAGCCTCATTAATGATAAAAATGATTTAATAGAAGAAATTGGTGACATAGAACAAGAGAGGGATGATATGTTAGTTTCCATTGTAGACTTGAAGGAACAAGTGGAAGAAGTAACTAAAAAAAATAACTTGTTGAAAAACCAAACGAAAAAATGGATGGACAACACTAAGGGTAAATAAGTGGCTAGTGAGGCTCAACTTGATCTTGAGAGTGAGCTTAAGAAAGTTAAAACAAGTCTTATTGTTGAGCTTGAAAAGAATAGACAACTTCAGGAGGATTTGAAAAGGGTTAAAAATGATCTTGATAAGTCACTTAAATGTGCCTGGTCCCCTAATGTAATAACGTCTATGTACAAGAGTAATGGTGGAAACAAGCAAGGAATCAGGTTCCAAAAGGCTAAAACCTCCTATAATCCCCATAACAAGTATGTAATTGTGGCTTATAATTGGTTGTGTACTCACTGTGGTCAAACGGGTCATTACAAAGACTCTTGTAAAGCTAAAATTCAATCTTTGTGGAAAAACAAAGTTTTTTTGAAAAGACGCCTACTATTGAGGAACCTGGTTCCCTGAAAAGAAAATATGTGCCGCCTGTATCGGCAAAAAGAAGTTTAATTCGCCCATACTATCATTATAAGGGACCCAAGCTGGCTTGGGTTCTTAAGTCTAATCAGTGATTTCGTGTGTAGGCTGGAGTGAGAGGTAACCGTCAAAAAATGGCATATGGATAGCGGCTGCTCTAAGCATATGATAGGAAGAATGGAAAATTTCCTCTCGCTCTAGGCTTTTCGAGGTGGGAGAGTGTCCTTTGGAAACGACAAGAAGGGCTATATTCTTTGTGTTGGCAAAATTGGCCAAACACTCTCCTATGCAATTAAAAATGTATGTACCATGTGAGTGGCTTGAAATATAGTTTGTTGAGTGTGTCTCATATCTGTGATAAGGGAAAATGAAATAAAGTTCTTGTTCAAATCTTGCACTGTCACCAATCTCAAAACTGGTGGAGTGGTGTTGATAGCCAAAAGGTTCAAGAACATCTATGTTGCAGACCTTGATTCACTGAATGGTGATGATCTAACATGCCTAAGTGTCATTGATGATGATGCTGAGTTATGGCGCAGATGACTGGGGCATGCGAGTTTTTATTTGCTGAACAAGTTGGTTATGGAAGACCTGGTTCGTAGGCTGAAGCAGTCAACACCACCTGCTACTTGATTAACAAGTGCATGATCAGGTCCCTTCTCGAGAAGTCTCTCTGTGAACTGCTCAATGGGAGAAAACCCAAGCTGACTTACCTGAGAGCATTTGGATGCAAAATGTTTTGTTCTCAACAATGGTGGCAAAGGGTCACATAACAAAGAAGATGAAGATGGGGAATTTACAAATGCTCCTGGTGAAGCTACAAATATTGCAAATGGAAAGACTGATTTGATGTGTCAAATCAAGCAGAGCGATGACGAAGATGCAGCAGAATCTCAAAAAGGCATAGAGGAACCTGGTCCCTCTATCACATCGACTGAAGCTGAATATAGGGTTTCACTACTACTCGTTTAGCCATAAATGAACCTGGTTTTCTCGTGAATGAAACTATGTATAGGGGTATCATTGGATCTCTCTGTACTTGACTGTTAGCAAACCTAATATTGTTCTTAGAGTTGGGTTGTGTTCTAGGTTCCAATCAAGCCCAAAAGAATCTCACTTGAAGGCTGCCAAAAGAATTTTAAGGTATCCTAAGGGAACGTAGGACCTGGTCCTCTTTTATCCTTCAGGAGATAATTTTGACTTAGTTGGATATGCTGATGTTGATCATGTTGGATATCTGGTGGATCAAAAAGAGAACATCTGGAATGGCGATATTACTTTTTGAGTGACAATGTTGAAAAAGGGCTTATTTGTATAAAGGTTTGCAAGATGGAGGATCAGGTAGTAGATATATTCACCAAAAAATTGAGTAGAGATGTCACGACCCAAAATCCCAACCTGGTCGTGATGGCGCCTCTCGTGAGGACAAGGCAAGCCAAACCAATACAACTGCTCTTAAACAGTTAAACCATGTAGTTTAAAACAAGGATAAATAAACAACAAGGTAGTTCGGAATATATATATATATAGTACCATCCCGACTACAGCCCTCAGATCGGGGTGTCACAAAGTCATGAGCCACTACTGAAGGCCTAATAATAATAAACTATTACAATATCTTAAGCACAATTGTTTGAAATAAGTAAAGTCAACAAAAGAAAAGAGTCACGGGGCTGCGGACGCAAGCAGCTACCTCGTAATCTCCGAAGCTCCGAATCAGCAGTAGTAGTCAGTACCTCGGAGCGGGACCGCTAACGCCTGAATCTGCACACATGGTGCAGGGAGTAAAGTGAGTACTTCCAACTCAGTGAGTAATAAATGTAAATAAAGACTGAAGGTAAGAAATCACATAATGCACAAAAAAAAACATCATTAAAATGGTAACCATGTGTAAAGTCAGGTAGAAACTCCTTTCAAATACATGCCCCTCGGGCTTAACATCATTTACAACAGTAAAACCTTTTCAAAATCCGATTACCAGTTGTCATTGTTACCAACCGTAACCCTACAGTTGTCATTGTTACCAACTGTATTATCAACCCATCTCCGGTTATCAGTTGTCATTGTTACCAACTGTAACCTACAGTTGTCATTGTTACCAACTGTACGATCTTTCA
>MCJB01022308.1:0-76971 GCA_002018475.1 Nicotiana obtusifolia | reverse complement strand
CCATTCAAAATTCACCCGAGACCCCCGGGACTTTATCCGAACATGCACACATGTTCTATAACCTCATTCAAACTTGTTCCAATCTTTGGAACTCTAAGATGAACATCGATTTATTAAATTTGTATTGAAACCAATTCTATGAACTTCAAGGATCCTCAATTCGATCCTTCGATCCGAACCCGACCAAACGATGTCCGAACGGTCTGAAAATTTGCACGCAAGTCCAAAATCACATAAGGAACCTACAGCAACTTTCGGAATTTCATTCCGACTTCCGGATCAAAATTTGACCTATCGACCGGAAACTCGAACTTCCTCGATTCAAATTTAGTGTTATTCGAGGTCTATCAAATATGTTCCGGTCACTCGTCTAAGTCATATATTCTCTCCCGAAGCTAGTCGAGTCATCGGAATTGAAATCCGAACCCTCTAACTCATAAGTCAATCCACGGTTGACTTTTGTGACTTAGACTTTCATAAATGAGACCATGTGTCTCATTTCTTTTCAATTCACTTCGAGTACATTTTACTCGACTTAATTTCACATAATATAAATAATGAAATGAATTCGGGGAAATAAAGTGAGTCATCACAAGAGAACACTTTGAAAGAGGTCGTCTAGAGTTGGGGTTGATCAAGCTCAACTAAGGACCTGGTCCCTCGATGATTGACTATGTAAAGAAAGAAAGGTACAATGCTAAAAAGTATTTTTCTAGTGGAATCTAACTCAATTCTATACCGTTACAGGTATACACACATAGTAGTTTCAGGAGAAAACAAGTATGAGTGACATTGCAATTCTAGGAGTTTTCGCTCAAATTTTCAAAAACCGTCAAGGAACCTGGTTCTTGTGACTCAGGTTAGTAGTCTCCTCAATAATTATATGCCTTTTTAAACTGCTGAAAAGTCATGTCATTAATTATTCCCACCTTTCTCTTAATTTTTGAGGTCAAAATGTTAAACCTTTCTGAACTGACCCGTTGCCCCCCTAAAAAAAACCATTTCCTTCTCTCACACCCAACCGGAATCGATTTTTTCCTTCTAAACCAAATCAACCTTATCTAAAAAAGAATCCTCCTCTCCAAATATGCCAGAAGTGAATCCAACTCTATCAACTTCCAAAATCCTAACTCCATCTGAATCGAAACCCAAGAAGTCTTTGGTAGATTTTGATGGGACTTTAACTGAAATGGAACGGGGTAGATCTAATACTCTAAAGAGTGAGGCTGAAATTGTTGTTGGGTTTGTAGAAGCCTTGGAGGATGGAGGAATTGGTGAATGTGCTGAAAAGTGGGAACTGAATGAGGGTCATGGTCCCTCAAATCTTTCTTAGGATGTTAATTCTAATGATGATCTTTTTCTCTTGAGTTCTGTGCTTAAACGAACCCCCGATCTAGTAAAAAAAATTGATGAAAAGTAGGCTGATTGATGATGAAGTGTTATGACCTGCTGATATGGTGATTGTGGAAGAGAGAATGAAATGGAAAAATCTTCACTTGTGAGAAAGAATTCAAAAAAAAATGGAGAAAGGAAAGTTGGCTAAGAAAGATGCATCAGATGATAAGGGTGAACAAATTGAGAAGAAGAAGAGGGAGACATGGCCGCTTGGGGAAAGAAAGGGTAGTGTGAGTGAGGAACGTGGTTCCTTGCAGAAGCAAAAGGTTGAGTTATCGGATTTGGAGAGGTAGAAGACTCTGAAGTCTCAAAAAGTGCTTTTAGGCAGAGTTTTGACTCTGATATTGCTGAAAAATGGAGGAACTTCTTGACATTGTTGAGTTCCAAATATAAAATCACCTCTTTGTTCCTCCAAGTCCCAGCATTTATGAGGAAGAAGTAAAAACTTCTATGTTGTATGTGATACTCTGATGCTATATGTGCATGGGACTGAGTTTGTTCTTGATGAGGAGAAGCTTGGGGAGATTCTTGGTAATTTGATTGATGGTTCAGCCTGCTCAGATAGGTAGAGAATCAGGTCTACGTGGACCCTTGGCAGAATAGAATGCTAAGTTGAAGAGTGAGAATGAAAGATTGAGGAAACATGTGGAGGACTTGAGAGAGCATATGATCATTGATCAAAGGATTGTGAATGAATGAATGGACAAGCTCATCAAGGCCTTAGCCCCTTACTTTTCTTCCTACCCAGTGATCCATGTCTTTCACTCATTCCAAATTCCCTCGAATTCCTATCTTCTTTTGATTCCTATGTTTGATGACATTGGTACTTTAGTTGTTTAAATTGTCATCTTCTGTATTATTGAAACTACTATGCTTTTGTTATAATTACTCTACTATGGGCAATCACTCTATTTTGAACAATGACATTCACTTGTTGTTCTTATTATCGTTTATGCTGTGTTGCCCAAGTGGCATGAGTTAATATTGCTGAACTTCTTTTTGGTTGTGCTTCTTCTGTTATTCTTTTCAATGATGCCAAAAGGGGGAAGTTACATAGGTGTCAACAAAACAGAATCGAATTGATATGTAGTGTTGTGCATGAAAGATAGCTCTGCTTCGCAACGGGAACATTGCTGATAACATGTTGATTATAGGTCTGATCATCAGGGAAACATGTGAGGAATTTGGTTCTCGAGGGAAACATCAATTTTGGGTTTGTCATCATCAAAAAGAGAAATATTGCTCTAAGTTATGTTGTTTCATGTTTTGATGATTTGCCAAACGTTCTCAAGGAACTAGGAGTGAACCAAATATGATCAGTACATGTAAGGAATCTGATTCTCAAGGGGAATATCAATTCTAGGTTTGTCATAATCAAAAAGGGGAAAATTGATAAGTTATGCTATTTTGTGTTTTGATGATTTGCCAAACAGTCTCGAGGAACCAGTTGTGATATGTTCCTTAGGTTTGGTTCTCAGGGGGAATATGGCTGATTCGTAGGAGGAACAATGTGGAGATCTGATTCTCAAGGGGAATATCAATTCTAAGTTTGTCATCATAAAAAAGGAGGAAATTGATAAGATATGCGTCTTTCGTTTTGATGATTTGACAAACTTCATGAGAGAATCAGATAAGGAACCTAATACAATTAGTTCTCTTGCGTTCAGAGTAACAAGTCATATGTTTGGTTCAATTCTCAATGGAATCAGATAAGGGAACATCAGACGGAACATATATGGATCAGTTCCCCTGGTCGTCGTGCAATCAACTCTACAGTTGTAAAAGTTGTTGCACTGTACTGTTTGGCAGGCTGCTGCACTATACCGTCTAGCAGCAGTACAGCAGCACAGCTTTAGCTTGCTAAGACCAAACTAAAGAACACTTTATTGCATCATCCTTGATGACATCACACATGAGGCAAGGGATTTCATCTTTCCAACATTTGCAAATCCAAAAATCATATTCTCTCAAGTGCTAGCCACCTCATATCTCAAGAACAAAGTTGCTAGAATCTCATGAGAGAACCAGATAAGGAACATGATACAATTAGTTCTCTTGCGTTCAGAATAACTAGTCAGATGTCTGGTTCAATTCTCAATGAAATCAAATAAGGGAACAACAAAGGGTGCAGATATGGATCAGTTTCCCTGGTCGTCGTGCAGTCAACTCTACAGTTGTAAAAGCTGCTGCACTGTACCGTCTGGCAGTAGCACAACTATAGCTTGCTAAGGCCAAACTAAAGGACGCTTTATTGAATCATTCTTGATGACATCACACACACATATTATCCATGAGGCAAGGGATTTTATCTTTCCAACACTTGCAAATCCAAAAATCATATTCTCTCAAGTGCTAGCCACCTTCTCTCTCAAGAATAAAGTTGCTGCAACCTCAAGGACCAGATCCAAAGATTGAAGATATCTTAAGTCCTTAGATTTGTTGAGTCTTTGTTATTTTGTTCTTCATTTGTATTCCTACATTGCTTTCAAGAAGTATCTTTGTAGGACAGATTTAAACCACTGTTTGGTTTAGTTTCTTTACCAGAGTTAGTCAAGGTTTATTGCTTTGTAATAGAGTTATTGCAAAGGGCTTTCAATAGAGTTATTGTAAGGGATGAGGGATTAAGAGTTTAATTCCTAGATTGACTAGAGTTAGTCAATGTTTATTGCTTTGTAATAGAGTTAATACAAAGAGCTTACAATAGAGTTATTGTAAGAAGTGAGGGATTAAGAGTTTAATTCCTAGATGGAAAAAGGTTGTAATTTGAAGTTTGCTCGGTTTAGTGGAGTTGAAATCCTACTATGGTAGTTCGTGGCTTTTAATCCCTTGAGCAAGGGGTTTTCCACGTAAATATCAGGTGTTATTTATTTACTGCCGATTTACTGTGGGAACAGATAGAGAAGCTAGTTCCGTATACTGTTTGGTTTAACAGACTGTTGCTTACCGAGGGAATTGATAGAAAATCAGGTTCTCTATACAGTTTGGTGGACTCGTAATTTCTATCCTATATCTATGAAACAAAATCAGTTTTATGTATGTTTTGTAGCTCTAAATAATCTAGATAAAGCAATTACTACTACTTTTCGAGCTATTAACTCATAATTTTGTTAAACAGAGTATGAAAAGTTTGTAGCTGGAGCAATTTGGAAGATCACTATGTACTTGTTTTTTTTAGTTTTTTCTTGAATAAATTCTATAAGACTGTTCATCCCATTCGTGGTAAACTGCATTTCAAAGTTCAACTCCGGAACGAATTATTCATTCAATCCTTAACGCTTGTGCGTCAGTAGGTTTTGACTCCTGAAGTGAATGTTTCCACTTTGTTCTTATGAGTTATGCTACCACTGTGCTTCTTATGATTTCGCCAAAATGCTGTGATGCCACTCTGCCAGGGTCGGCTCTAACCTTACATGGAGTAAGGATAGCGTCTTAGGCCCTCAAATTTAGGGGCTTCATTTTTAAAAAATAATAGGTTCATAGGTATTTAAAAAATAATATTTAATATTTTTAATATAAAACTAGCATTTTTAATATAAATAAAAGAATTTTTTTAGATATATAAATGAAATAATAATTTGACTTACTTAAAAATGGGTAGATGAATAATTTTCATAACTTTTAGTTTTTTATTTTTTACTCCTTCATTAAAAAATTTGCTCTTTCTTCCTTAATCTGTCCAAGTCAATATTTCTTTTTTTTTTTTTCAATCTCTTCATATTTCAGAAAACCCTACATATTTTTTTATGTTTCTCTTTGATATTCTTACTCATTTCTTTCTCTAAAATTTTATTACTCGCATTCTTTCTCCAAGATTTCACTAGTTCAAGTGTTCCGCAATATTTTTAAGCTTCCAATAGCTCTGTACTTCTATTGCTTTGTAAAATTTTATCTAAGATCAACAATATTTCAACAAAGATTAAATAAGTTGGCTATATTATCAATCGAGCAAGAATTATTAGAGAAAATCGATTATAAAAATATTGTTAACAACTTTATATCAAAGTTAGAAGAATAGATTTCAAATTTTTTTTAAAAAAAAAAACCTTATAACTTTCTTTGAAAATTTTAGGCCTCATATTAAATTTTGACTTTAGGCCTTGTATGTGCTTGAGCCACCCTGCACTCTGCTATAATCTTTGCGTCTACATTAAGCAATACTTTCTTTGCTCGTATGTGTACCTGTTTCTTCCTATGAAATGCTAGATTATGCCCTCAACTTGTGTAGTTTCCTTCTTTTAAAATACTACTCCCTCCGTATCAATTTAAATGATATAGTTTGACTCGGCACGAAGTTTAAGAAAAAAAAAGAAGACTTTTGAAACTTGTGATTTTAAAAGCTTAAAGGGTAAGAGCTTTATGGGGCCATGACATTTGTGTGGTTATTCTTAAGGGTAAAATGGGTAAAATGAAGAATTTAAAGTTGAATTATTTTCAATTGCAGAAATATATCATTCTTTTTGGAACGAACTAATAAGGAGATTGTGTTATCTAAATTAAAATAAGTAAGGCATTGTCGAAGATAAATAGAAACAAGATGTATAAGTTAGAATATACTATTTGTCATTGTTGTTTGATTTCATACAAATAGAGAGAAAGCATAACTGAAAAATCAATACTACTTCTAAGATAGCAAACTGCTGCAGCTTGTAATTAGGAAATATTGTAATAAGATCATGCGCTGGAAGTAGCTGATTACTTACTCCTTTGATTATATGCTTGGAATTCTCAAAGGAAGGTCACATACCTTCTCTAGGTGAGAGTGTAAAGTTTATCTATTGGAAGTTTTCCCTGACAAGGAGAGGATCAATATTATTATCTAAGATCCAACAGCTCAAAATTTGTTCTTTTCATCATCATAATTAACATGGTCAACGGCTGATTAAACAACTGAAAGAGAATGCTACTTATAAATTAGCATGACACGGCTAATTAAGTATTGAAAGATTTCACAAAAGAATAATAGACTCAACTACTCCCTATATATTTAGTGGTTTCCAGCTTTCACTTAACTACTCCATATATTTTAAGTATTTTAGTTCCTTCAATATATATTCCAAGAAGTCAACTTATTCTTGTGTGTTCACATTTACTTGTTCTTTATGCATGTGAGTTGTGACACACGACATCTCTTATGTCATTTCTTTTAGTTTTTGTAATTTCAATTTTAAATCCTTCAATCTGATAACTTGCAGCAACAACTTTACAGCAATATGCATGCTCATATCAATTATAATATTAAGAATGGTAGACTTCAGTTAAATACGTGTAACTGGCTGATCGCTTTATGAATTTGAACCCCGTTTTCCTACTAGATGCTTCATGTATGCTTGTTTGTTGTTTTGTGACTTGCGGGGATGGTTGGTTTGGTTTCAGGAAGGTTTGGGTTGGAACACTTAGTTCTATTGTTATAAGTTGTAAGAGTTGACCACGATTTAATTTTTAACTAGATGACCTCGGATTGATAATTTGATGGTTCCAATAGATTCGTATGGTGATTTTGGACTTAGGTATATGTTCGGTTTTAGATTTGGAGGTTCCTAAAAATGGGGAAGGTTGCAGAGGCAATTTATTCTTGTTAGTATTACATCGTTTCACACCTGCGATTAGTTGCGGCATTGCAGCTCCAGCACTGAGCATTCAGAAACGGACGCCTCAGTGCAAGGTGTGTATTAATAGACAGAAACTGGGAGCTTCAGCACCTTGTATTTGAGCATTAAAGCACCAGTATTGGGCGCCTTGACGTCCAAAAAATAATTGCCTCAGCGGTGGCTTGTTTGAATTTGGTCTATTAGCAGCAGAATTGGTGTCTAAACTTGGAGACATGTCCCCTAATTATGAATGGATTCGATTTCTTGGCTCCTTAGAAAACAGTTATTGAGGTTCTAACAACAATTATATTTGAAATAAGAAAAAGGAAAAATTTTACGCGATTGAACTTTTGCCACTATAATATAATATTAAAGTCATAAAATAATCATGTTTATATAACCGAATTATGGGTGAAGTACTAAGAAAATATAATTGACCGTTGTTATGAAATGAAAGCAATATAGCAAGAACTATGTAATTAAGATTAATAATAGAAGAGAATGATAATATTAGAAAGCAACGTTTCTTTCTTCGTTTCAAAATATCTTCTTTAGGTTCATGAATGAACCTATTTATAGATACTATTGCATTGTTACATAACTTCCTAAATTTAGTTATGCGTCTCAAAATCAGCACAAATCTAGACATGAAGACAAATCTGGATATAGCAAGATTTTCAAATCTCAAGTTGGACATCCACCTTTTGTGCAAGTGAATTTATAACACTCCATTGGATGTCCATAAAAAGATAATAGTGTCTCATTAAAACCTTACTAAGAAAATCAAGTGGGAAAAAGTCTAGTGAAAGAAAAAGAGTACACATATCTTGTAATATCTTGTAATACGCATTGAGAGCTGCCTCATTAAAAACCTTAGTAGGAAAACCCAATTGGGACAAAAACTTGGTTTAGGAAAAAAGAGTACAGCGCGTATTTCTCCCCCTGATGAAAATTCTATTTGATATCTCGAAGACGACGCATTCCAATCCTATATCTCAACTTCTCAAATGTTGATGTCGGTAATGCCTTAGTGAACAAATCTGCCGAATTATCACTTGAACGAGCTTGTTGAACATCTAATTCACCATTTTTTGAAGATCATGCGTGAAATTTTTTTTTGGTGAAATATTCTTTTTTCTGTCTCCTTTAATATATCCCTTTTTAGTTGAGCTATACATGCAGCATTATCTTCATACAATGTTATTGGAATATCCTTTCCCCATAAAGGACCACATATCTTCTGGATATGTTGAGTTATTGATCTCAACCAAACGCATTCTCGACTCGCTTCATGAATAGCTATTATCTCTGCATGATTTGAAGAAGTAAAAATCATCGTTTGTTTTGTTGAACGCCATGATATGGCAGTACCTCCACATGTGAATAAATAGCTTGTTTGAGATCGACCCTTATGTAGATCTGACAAAGATCCTGCATCTGTATAACCAATCAATTGTGACCTGGATACATTTGAATAAAATAATCTTATATTAATGGTCCCATGGAGATATCTAAATAGATGCTTAATACCATTCCAATGTCTTTGTGTTGGGAAAGAACTAAATCTTGCTACAAGCTTACAGTGAGCCATATAAATGCTCGACCAGAATCCGAGGCCTCCGAATCCTTCAAGGATTTTTATGAAAATCCCTAAGGCCTCCGAATACGATGACAGGTTTACCTTGAGTCTCCACAACAATGCTCGGCTAGCTAGCTAATAATTAACAATAACCGAGGCACCTGGATCTTCATAAAAAAATGTGCAGAACCGTAGTATGAATACGCCACAGTGGTACCTAGTAAGTATCAAGACTAACCTCGGTGGAATAGTGACGAGTAACAGTCAAGACACCCATTGGACTAAACAACCTGAACAGGTATAAATGTAGAACTAGCAGGGAATGATATCAATGTAAAGCTAGGCATGGTGACAATAATAATACAATGCTTGTAATAGGGACTAAACGCAATAATTAGCAACAGGTAATAACATTGTAGAGTAAACTGAACACAGTTAAAATCCGGTGAAACCAAATAAAGGAAAAGAAGTGACAACTCAATGGAACCACCGCTTTCACAACATGTTTATCCAAGAATTCCACGAGGTACGAAACCTCAAAATCACAAATCACGGGTCCCAATTCGTGAACCCTAATCACTTGGCATCTTGTGCCCAAATTACAATTCATAACAGCACAGACGATTCACGTGCCAACAGGATAACTCTCACACATAAGGAAAGTACATGGGAGTACATGTAAATTGTTAAAAGATCAGGATTCATCTTCTAAGACCGATGCAAGTGGTTTATTTATGTGTATGCTTGTGTAAGTATTCTACCACAATTCAAGTCAACAAGTAAGCATAGAGACAATGAATGGCACATAAGAAACGATCACCACAAAATGTACAATGTAATAAAGACAATAATGAAATTGAAACAGCGAATAGTACAACAAGATTAGCTACACAGAACTAAGCAAATATTGCAACACGGAGGAACAATAATTAATAGTATGCTAAGGAAACCAACAATCAAAGACAAGTACAAAAGAATAGGAAAATGTCAACAACCACAACTGAGGTACCGCCTCGTAGTCTCAAATCACAAAATGAATCACAATCTTTCCTTATATCACTGCAGGAGCCTTTACATTTAGTTTTGAAAATTATTTTTCCTGAAATAGTACCTTGCGTTTTAGCCCATCTTATTACACCACAAGGCTTCCAGTGGTTCCCTTACTTAGCCACGCGTATCAAGCCCACCTTATCTCATCGTATGCGTTTCAACACCCAGACTTTATACCAGCACATGCGTATCAATAATAATAACAGCACGGCAGAAACCTCGTGCAAACACCATAACAACAAGACGGTGGAAACCTAGTGCAAACACCCAAAAAATCCTATCAACAATAACACGTGTGCCGAAACATAACAACTCAACAAAATGACTTTCACAATATGTGACCATATGCCACGACATTTCCTCAACAGTTTCAATATCACAACCACGCATAGCCCTCGGCTCAACAACAGCAAATACAATAGCAACAACAACAATAACACGAGGATACAATAAGTAAATCAACTTAGGAACTTCAGAACACAAGGAAATAGTAGAACGAGCTCACAAAGAAAGACACAACAGGGAATAATGGTCTCAACAAGAATAGCTCAACAAGGAAGAGATAATGTGTAGCAAGGATTCCACAAAAGTACAATTCGACGATAAGAGAGATAACATGAATCAATGATTCCAGCTAAGAATAAGTCAATAATGAAAAGGGATATCAAAACTTCATTTAAGGTTGAGCAATTAAGGAAGAGATACAAAAAATTCTATTAAGGATAAGCAATTACAAAAAAGATGATAATAACTTCAATTAAGGATAGATACATATGGAAAAGATAATAATAACTTCAATTAAGGATAAGCAATTATGGAAAGGATAGCATGGCAAATAAAGAGGCAACAACTTTAGGTAAGACACATAAGAGTTTAATCGGCAATAATGGTAAAACATGAAGCAATTAATTCCAAATAAGGCACGTAAGGGTAAATTTAGTGAATGGGGGATTTAACATGACAAACAACTTCATATCTAATGAACATAAGAACCTAAGAGCCCTAAACAATCAAATTTCCACAAATAAACCCGAGCACGTACTCGTCACCTCGCGTACACGGCCTTCACATGACACAATTAGCACAAGTGATCCAAATCCTGAGGGGTAGTTTCCCCTCCACAAAGTTAGGCAAGATACTTACCTCAAAGAAGCTAGACCAATACTCTAAAATGACCTTCTCGAGTGAAACAAACCTCCGGACGGCTCAAATATAGCTTAAATAACTTCAAATCATAAATAAAACTCATAGGAAACAATTACGGTTAATAAAGCTTCGATCTTTAATTGAAACCTAAAAGTCAACCCCCGGGCTCGTACCTCGGCACCCGACAAAATTCACAAAACCCGAACACCCAATCCGATACGAGTCCAAACATATAAGAATTACCAAATTCCGATATCAATTCGTCCTTCATATCATCATTTTATATTTTTGAAGGATTTTACAAAATTTCACATTTTCTTTCTTTTAATTCACTGATTTAATGATATAAATATGTATGAAATCACGAAATGTAATCATTTTCGGATAGAGAATACTTACCAGAATCAAACTCGTGAAGAATCCTTCCAGAATCGCTCAGGTTTTTCGCATTTGCGAACAGAGACGCCGTATCTGCAGCCTTGCATTTGCGAGAAAAAGTTCGCATCTGCGAACCCAACTTGCCAGCCCAATGGCCGTACCTGGGACTCCGCAGAAGCGCACAAACAGCCGCAGAAGTGGACATCTTTGCATATGCGATCACTGGGCCGCAAAGGCGGCCATCGCATCTGCGACAAAAACTCTGCAAAAGCGAAGCTTCCTCCCAGGCCTCAACTTTGTAAAAGCGACATAAACTTCGCAAAACCAGCTCCGCAGATGCGGATACCCCATAGCACTGCCCAACAGGCCACTCGTCTGAAACTCATCCGAGCCACTCGGGACCCCGTCCGAATATACCAACAAGCCTTATAATATAACGCGGACCTACTCGAGCCCTCAAATCACATCTAACAACGTCGAAACTACTAACCGTGCCTCGAATCGAACTTATGAACTTTCAAATCTTCCAACTTCCAAAAACTCGTGCCGAAACATATCAAATCAACCCGGAATGACGTCTAATTTTGCATGAAAGTATCAAATGACATAACGAAGCTAATCCAACTATCGGAATTGCAATCCGTTCCCAATATCAACAAAGTCAACTCCCGGTCAAACCTCTTAACCTTCCAAAACTTCAACTTTTCAACTTTCGCTAAAAATGCATCAAATTACCCTACAGACCTCCAAATCCAAATCCGAGCGCACGCCTAAGTCCAAAATCACCATAGAAGCTACTGGAATCATCAAAATGCCATTTCGGAGTTGTCTACACAAAAGTTAAATTTTGGTCAACTCTTACCGCTCAAGCTTCTAAAACAAGAATCCTTCTTCCAAATTGACCCCGAATCATTAGAAAATTGAACTCGGCCACACACGCAAGTCATAACACATAATATGAAGCTGCTCGAGACCTTATGCCACCGAACGGGACGCTAATTCTATAAACGATCGGTCGGGTCGTTACATTCTCCCCCTCTTAAACAAACGTTCGTCCTCGAACGTGCCAAGAACCATTCCGAAGTTTTGTCAAGTCACTGAGTGAACTACCTTACATATACTCACGGGTGATCCCACGTCACCCAATCCACATAGGTCCCATAACACCAACTCAAATGAAGATTATTTCTTCCACCCACACTAATAGGCCTTAGAACCAAATTTCTCAACATCCCATTATTCCAAAAGATCCGATTCCTACATCAACACGCAACACCAACCTCAACCAGGTGCAACAACTTATGCCTACACCCACAAGGTACCACCACACAACGTGACACATCACACATACATCGATAACAACATTTCTGATCATAATAGATGTCCATAATCAAGCCCGGGCCCGGGAATTAACCTCATACCAGCTAGAACCCTGCTCCAGAGCTCCACAACACCGACAACAATGCAATAAACACAAAGTTTCCATGACTATTTGCTCTGATCAATAAGTCACACCCAACACCACTTGGGCGCACCCTTTGCAAGCTAAAACCCAATAAGCAAAGTACGAATATGATCGAGTATACAAGGAAACACATGAGGGAACTATCAAACAAGACCGACGGGCACACCTCCCTATCAGTACCATACTACGAATCAATTTCACAAGGGAGAATCAAAACACATGAATTAATCACACAGATCTCATCCTGATTTAACTTCCATCGCAACATGTAACTCGGTTTAGCATATCAACCATATGAAAATGCGAGGATTCCATCCTCAGCTCTGAATCACTAGTAGTATACACATCATACCAATCGAAACCTTCCTCTAATTCAATTCCGCCAACAAAATCACAACACATACTGAACTCCCACACCAGTAGAGCATCTAAACCACAGATCCTAACCGACCACATCAGTAGAGCATCTAAACCACAGATCTACAAGGCCTCTTAGCCTCCTTGCCCTCTCTCTCCTGACCCCGCATGCCCTCTAATCGGCGGGCAATCTCTACTACCTGCTGAATTGGAACATCCGACTCCAACTACCAAGCCATGCTGAACCGCATATCATGACTGAGCCCCCCAATGAACCCGCAGACTCTCTATCTGATTGTAGAAACGAACGCAAGTGCATGTCTGGACAAATCACTGAATCTATCGGCATACTCTAACACCGACATAGTACCCTGGCGCAGTTGCTCAAACTCCACGCGCCATGCTTTCCGAAGGGTCTGGGGAACAAACTCTCTCAAGAACACCTCTGAAAATTGAGTCCATGAAAGTGAAGATGCATTTGCCGGACTACCCAACTCATTCACTCGCCACCACTGGTATGCCGCTCCCTTAAGTTGGAACGTAGTAAAAGCAACCCAACTCGTCTGCATAATACCCATAGTACGGAGAATACGGTAGCACTCCCCTAGGAATTCGTGTGCATCCTTTGAAGCCAAACCACTTAAAGTAGGAGGGTAATACTTCTTGAACCTCGCAAGTCTAAGCTGTTCTTCCTCAGATGTTGCTTCCCTAACCACATGCTGAACTAGGATAACAGGTTGTGTCGGCATGACACCTGGAACTTGATTAAAGTGGGCTCGCTGCTCTAGAGTACGGGCGACGGGAGTCAACAATGAAAAGGGATAACAAAACTTCATTTAAGATTGAGCAATTACGGAAGAGATACAACAAATTCAATTAAGGATAAGCAACAGAAAAGATGATAACAACTTCAATTAAGGATAGATACTTATGGAGAAATTAATTCCAAATTAGGCACGTAAGGGAGAATTTAGTGAATGGGGGATTTAACATGAGAAACAACTTCATATCTAATGAATATAATAACCTATGAGCCCTAAAAGGTCAAATTTACACAAATAAACCCGAGCACGTACTCATCACCTCGCGTACACGACCTTCACATGACACAATTAGCACAAATGATTCAAATCCTAAGGGGTAGTTTCCCACTCACAAAGTTAGGCAAGATACTTACCTAAAAGAAGCTAGACCGATACTCTAAAATGACCTTCTCGAGTGAAACAAACCTCCGGACGGTCCATATCTAGCCAAAATAACTTCAAATCATAGATAAAACTCATCGAAAATAATTCCGGTTAATAAAGCTTCGATCTTTTATTAAAACTAAAAAAGTAAACCCCTGGGCCCGCACCTCATAACCCAAAAAAATTCACAAAACCCAAACGCCCATTTCCATGCGAGTCCAACTATACTAGAATTACCAAATTCTTATATCAATACGTCCTTCATATCATCATTTTATATTTTTGAAAGATTTTACAAAATTTCAAATTTTCTTCCTTTCAATTCACTGATTTAATGATATAAATAAGTATGAAATCATGAAATATAATTATTTTTGGATAGAAAACACTTACCAAAATCAAACTCGTAAAGAATCCTTCCAGAATCGCTCAAAATCGAGGCTTCAAACTCAAAAATGAACAAAAATGCCAAACCCTCAAATATATGTGATTCTGCCCGGGTTTTTCGCATTTGCAAAGAGAAACGCCGCATCTGCGGCCTCACATTTGCTAGAAAAAGTTTGCATCTGTGAACCTAACAAGCCAGCCCGGTGGCTGCACCTGTACGAGAATGAGTCTCACCTGCGACTTTGCAGAAGCGCACAAACAACCGTAGAAGTGGACATCTTCGCATATGCAATCATTGGGCCGCAAAAGCGGCCATCGCATCTGCGACAAAAACACCGCAAAAGCGAAGCTTCCTCCCAGGCCTCAACATCGCAGAAGTGACATAAACTTTGCAAAGAGGCTCCGCATCTGCGATCAAACCTCTGTAGATGTGGATACCCCATAACACTGCCCAACAACCTTAACCAAAAATTTCCAAAACAATCCGAACCTCGTTTGAAACTCATCCGAGCCACTCGGGACCCCGTCCGAATATACCAACAAGCCTTATAATATAACGCGGACCTACTCGAGCCCTCAAATCACATCTAACAACGTCGAACTACGAATCGCGCCTCAAATCGAACTTATGAACTTTCAAATCTTCCAACTTCCAAAAACTCGCCGAAACATATCAAATCAACCTGGAATGACGTCTAATTTTGCATGAAAGTCTCAAATGACATAACGAAGCTAATCCAACTATCGGAATCACAATCTGTGCCTAATTCAACAAAGTCAACTCCCGGTAAAACCTCTTAACCTTCCAAAACTTCAACTTTCCAATTTTCACTAAAAATGAATCAAATTACCCTACAGAACTCCAAATCCAAATCCGGATGCACACCTAACTCCAAAATCACCATAGAAGCTACTGGAATCATCAAAACGCCATTTCGGAGTTGTCTACACAAAAGTTAAATTCCGGTCAACTCTTACCGCTCAAGCTTCTAAAACAAGAATCCTTCTTCAAAATTGACCCCAAATCATCCGAAAACTGAACTCGGCCACTCACGCAAGTCATAACACATAATACAATGCTGCTCGAGACCTTTAGCCACCGAATGGGACGCTAAATCTCAAAACAAACGGTTGGGTCGTTGTAGAAGGTTAGTAAATGCATGTGGCAGTTGATTCGCAATATTTTGCATATAAATGATCTTTTGAACTTGTATATATTGATTTGTACGAGGATCTAAATGAGATAGAGATAATATATTCCAATCTATCTCTTTTTTCAGCTGTTTATTTTATCCCCCTAATGACAATATGCAAATCTTGTTGTAACAACCGGATGCTCAACTTTTATTCCAGTGGCCATACAATAATCAGTAAAGGCCTGGGATGTAAATTTACCAGCATAATCAAGACGATCTATCTTAATTGCATAATATGGAAATTATACTCTTAACCTTATTATTTGGACCAACAATCTCGCATATGCCATATTGCGAGTTGGCAATAAGCACACGTGTGACCATCTTATAGATGTGTCTATCAAGACCATACCATACTTAAATGGTCCACATGGAGGGTGTATAGGCCCACATATATCACCCTATATACATTCCAGAAATGTCGGGGATTCAGTCCGAACTTTAGCTGCTGATGGTTTAATAATCAATTTTCCTTGAGAGCAAGCAACATAAGAGAATTCCTTAAATTGAAGAATCTTCTTGTTCTTCAATGTGTGGCCATTTGAATTCTCTATTATTCTGTGCATCATATTAGAACCGGGAAGGCCTAACTGGTCATGTCAAATGATAAATCATTAGAAGTAGTACACCTTTTGTTTACTAGGGCATGTGATTCAACCACACCAAAATTTGTGTGGTACAACCCAGAAGAAAATGCGGGTAATTTTCCATGCACACATTAGTTTCCTTCTTTTACTGTAGTAATATAAAGATATTGAACCTTTCCTTCGTTAGAGGTCTTAACATGGTAGCCATTTTGGCGAATAGCTTTGAAACTCAACAAGTTTCTTTGATACTTAGTACAATACAATACATTATTAATAGCCAATAATGTTCCTCCAGGTAGCAATAAGCCCGCTCTTCTAGTGCCCTCAATTAATTTTGTATTACCAGATATTGTATTAACATATGCCGTTTTCATAACCAAATAAGAGAAGAATTTCTTTTCTCTTAATATTGTGTGAGTTGTAGCACTATCTAAAAGGCATAAATCTTCATTACTCATCGCGGATCCAATTGAAGACTGCGCAATTTTATTTTCTTCATAAAGAAACAAAAAGTACATCATAAAAAATACGAAAGAAAAGAAACATTAAGAAATTACGCCAGGACTGTAGTAACTAGCATATATGATGCTTTATGAAAGTACACTAAGAAGAAAAAAACTACTTTCAGACACAATATGAAAATAACAACTTTTTTTAAAGTTTTTATTCCCTAGAAAGATGATCACTTCTTCAGTCAATATCCTTAAATAAGTCTCCAGCTTCTAAATTAGTAATGTCACGACCCAATTTCTCTTAGAGGTTGTGATGGCGCCCAACGTTACCGCTAGGCAAGCCAACAATGAACTAATCAGGTGATCTTTTCTTTTAGGAATTTGAAATAATTAATTTTCTAATTATTCAATAATCAAGAAGTGAAAAAGTTAATAAAGCGAGAAAGTAAACAATTATAAAAGCAAATGGGATGAAGTAATTATTCAAAAATCAACAAGCGTCTACTAGCATAATCTCCAATACCTGGTGTCACAAGTGTATGAGCTACTAGTAGAATATACAAAAGAATACTACACTACTGTCTGAAGTGATATAGATAGAAAATAAAAGCAAAAGAAAGACTTCGGGTGCTGAGAAACGGGCTTGAAAGGCAGCTCGCCGCAACATCTTGTTTGAATCAAGGAAGCGCGCCGGAATGATAACCAGATGCACCTGCCTCAAATCCTGCACGATTAGTGCGGAAGTGTAGCTTGAGTACATAAACAACATGTACCCAGTAAGTATCTAGTATAACATCGAAGAAGTAGTGACCAGGGGTCGACTTCAATCTTACTATGGGCTAACAATAAAATAATGGAAATTCCAAATAAATATAAATGAATAGAAAACTCAATAACAAGTATAATTGGGCTCCAAATATTATTACGCACGAATTATGCCGAGGTTATTCAGGACAATTAATAAGCATAATCAAATAACGGTGCCAACAAAGCATGATGTAAACCTAAGATTACCCGGGCATCACATGGAATATAGCTACGCACGGTCTCTCGTCACCTAGTGCGTACATAGCTCCCCACACAAGTAATTTACAACAAAACACACCTAAGGGGATGAGTTCCCTCTTACAAGGTTAGAAAAGAGACTTACCTCGTCTCAAAGCTTACTTTCCGATCCACAAATGTACTTTGAACCCCCAACTCGGTGCCAAACAACTCGAAACTAGTCAAATATTATATAAAATAATCAATACATGTTCAAAAGTCCATATCCTAACTATTAAAGTGATTTTCCAACCTTAATCGAAATTTCTAAAATTCACCCCGGGCCCACATGTCCGGATTCCAAAAATTTTCGAAGAAAGTTGTTACCCATAACCTCATGAACTCAAATATATGATTTTCACTAAATATCCCTAACCATTTTCGTGGTTAAATCCCATTTTTATCAAAAACCTAGGTTTTTCATCTAAACTCATGATTTCCACAAATGTACATGTTAAAATCTACCCATAATCTATGTATTACACTCACATTAGGTAGAAATTACTTACCTTCAATAGCTAGGTCGAAATCCCCCTTTTTGAAGCTCCAAAATCGCCTAAGAGTGTAATAAATAAACCCAAAAATGGCTAACTCCCGATTTTTAAAACACCCCCAGCTGCCCTCTTCTTCGCGAACGCGGAACAGGCCTCGCGTTCGCGATGGCAAACTGCCAGGCCCAGAAAAGCTTGGCCTACGCAAACGCAGCTTGGGCCTCGCAAACACGGAGGCGTACCGGCCCTGCCTACGCAAACGTGAGGGGACCTTTGCGAACGTGAAGGGCAATTGGCACTGACCCTCCCCAGGTCTCTTCCTTCTACGCGAACGTGATGGGGCCTTCACGAATGCGTAGGCCTGGGACCTCAAGGCTCCGCGAACCTGACCCCTTTATGGAGAATGTGAAGGGAAAATTTCCCCACTGCCCAAATCCTTCATCGCGAATGCATGGGTCCTTCCGCGTTCGCGAAGAAGGAAACCTGAACTGAAATTTTTAGTTTTCCTAACTCAGCTTCGGGCGGCCCGAAACACCCCCGAGCTATTCAGGACCCCGTCCAAATGCACCAACAAGTCCATTAACATGATACGGACCTGCTCAAACTCTCGAAACGCAAAAAAAAAAAACAATAAAACCAAGAATCACACCCCAAAACCAAATCGGATCAAGTTATGAACTTCAAGTTTCCAAATCGCTCCGAACGCGTCGAATCATACTGAGACTACACGGAATGACACCAAATTTTGCGGGCAAGTCTTAATTCACTACGGAACCATTCGCTATCTCGAAATACCCAATTTGACCTCAATAACACTAAAACCTACTTCAAACCAAATTTAAAGAACTTTAAAACCTTCAAAGAGCCATCTTTCACTATTAGGCGCCGAAACTCTCTTGGGTCACCCAAAACCCGATCCAAACATACGCCCATGTCCAAAATCATCATACCAGCCTACTGGAACCGTCAAATACTGATTCAGATGTTGTGTACTCAAGATGTTGACCAAAGTCAAACTTAGCTATTTTTGCCAACCTTAAGGAACCAAGTGTTCTGATTTCAACCCGGACCCTTCCAAATCCCGAACTAACCATCCCCGCAAGTCATGTAACAGTAAAAGCACATAGGGGAGTCTTATTTAATGGAATAGGGTTCTAGAAAGCAAAAAAGACTGGCCGGGTCGTTACATTCTCCACCTCTTCAACAAACGTTCGTTCTCGAACTGGTCTAGAATTATACCTGGAGTGTTAAATAAGTGTGGATATTTGCTCCGCGTTTCCTCCTCGGCCTCCCAAGTCGCCTCCTTGACTAGTTGGCCCCTCCACTAAACTTTTACCGCAGAAATCTTCTTGGACCTCAACTGGCGAACCTATTTGTCAACAATGGCAACTTGCTCCTCCTCATAACTCAGGCTCCCATCTAACTGAATCGTGCTGAAATCTAACATAGGTGACCTGTCGGCATGATACCTCCGGAGCATAGACACGTGGAAAACCGGATGAACTCCCGATAGACTGGGAGGCAAGGCAAGCTCATAAGCAACCTCCCCAACTCGTCTTAACACCTCAAATGGACCTATAAACCTTGGGCTCAACTTGCCCTTCTTCCCGAATCTCATGGTTCCCTTTATTAGCGAGACTTTCAAGAGAAATTTCTCGCCCACCATAAATGATAAGTCACGCGCCTTCTGATCCGCATAACTCTTCTGTTTGGAAGTGCGATGCGAAGTTGCTCCTGAATCATCTTTACCATTTCCAAGGCATCCTTCCCCAGGTCAGTACCATATAACTTAGCCTCGCCAGGCTCAAACCATCCGATGGATTAACGACATCGCCGACCATATAAAGCCTCAAATGGAGCCATCTCGATGTTGGACTGATAACTGTTGTTGTAAGCAAACTCGGCCAAAGGCAAGAACCGGTCCCACTGCCCTCCAAAGCCAATCACACATGCTCTGAGCATATCCTCCAAGATCTGAATTGTCCGCTTTGACTGCCCGCGGCCTGCAGATGAAAAGCTGTGCTGAGCTCTCCACGGGTCCCCAACTCACTCGTACTGCTCTCCAAAAATGCCAAGTGAACTGAGGGCCTCTATCTAATATGATGGAAACAGGCGCGCCATGCAACCGAACAATCTCTTGAATATAAATTTGGGTCAACCTCTCTGAAGAATACATAGTCACAACCGAAATAAAATATACCGACTTGGTCAACCTGTCGACTATGACCCAAACTGCATCAAACTTCTGCAAGGTCCGCGTAACCCAACTACAAAGTCCATAGTAATATGCTCCCACTTCCACTTAGGTATAGTCATCTGCTGGAGTAGGCCACCTAGACTCTGGTGCTCATACTTAACCTGCTAGCAATTTAGGCAACTTACAACATACTCGTCTATGACCTTCTTCATCCGCCGCCATCAAAAATGCTGCCTCAGGTCGTGATACATCTTCGTAGCACCTGGATGAATAGAATATCGAGAATTGTGTGCCTCCTTTAAAGTCCTTTCCCTCAGCCTATCAGCATTAGGAACACATAGATGGCCCTGGAGTCGCAGAACACAATCCTCACCGATGGTAACCTCCTTAGCACCACCCTGTAGTACTGTCTCTTTGAGAATCAACAAGTGCGGATCATCAAACTGTGGAGCCTTGATATGCTCCAATAGTGAAGACTGGGCAACGACGGATGCAAGAACTCTGCTGGGCTCTGAAATATCCAACGTAACAAGTCTTTTAGCCAAGGACTGAATGTCCAAAGCTAGGGGCCTCTCCTTTGCTGAAATGAATGACAAGCTACCCATACTCTCCGCCTTTCTGCTCAAAGCATCCGCAACCATATTCGCCTTGCTCGGATGATAAATAATGACAATATCATAGTCTTTTAATAACTCAAGCCACCTGCGCTGCCTCAAATTGAGATCCCTCTGTTTGAATAAATGCTGCAAGCTGCCATGATCAGTGTAAGCCTCACAGGACACCCCATAAATATAATGCCTCCAGATCTTAAGAGCATGAACAATAGCGGCCAACTCCAAATCGTGTACAGGATAATTCTTCTCATGGGGCTTCAGCTGACATGAAGCATATGCAATAACTTGCCTCTCTACATCAATATACAACCTAAACCAACGTGTGAAGCGTCGCAATACACAGTATACCTCCCTGAACCGGAAGGCAACACAAGAACCGGAGCCGTAGTCAAAGCTGTTTTGAGCTTCTGAAAGCATGCCTCACAATCATCGGGCCAACGGAACAGAGCACCCTTCTGGGTCAATCTAGTCAAAGGTGCTGCAACAGATGAGAAGCCCTCCACAAACAGGCGATAATAACCTACTAACCCCAAAAAGCTCCTTATCTTAGTCGCCGTGGTAGGACGAGGCCAACTCTGCACTGCCTCAATCTTCTTGGGATCCACCTTGATACCCTCGCCCGATACAACATGCCCTAAGAATGTTACTGAATCTAGCCAAAACTCACACTTGGAGAACTTAGCATATAGCTTCTGTTCCCGTAAGGTCTGAAGCACCACTCTCAAATGCTGCTCGTGCTCCTCCATGCTGCGTGAGTAGATTAAAATGTCATCAATGAAGACGATGACAAACAAATCAATATATGGCCTGAACACCATGTTCATCAAATCCATAAATGCTGACGGGGCGTTAGTCATACCGAAGGGCATCACTAGAAACTCATAATGGCCGTATCTAGTCCGGAAAGTAATCTTCGGAACATCTGAATCCTGAATCTTCAACTGATGGTACCCCGATCTTAAGTCGATCTTAGAGAACACCCTAGCACCCTACAACTGGTCAAATATTATGCGGCAACGGGTACTTGTTCTTAATGGTGACTTTGTTCAACTAGCGGTAATCAATGCACATCCGCATAGTCCCATCTTTCTTCTTCACAAATATCACTGGCGCACCCCAAAGCAATACACTCGACCTGACGAACCCCTTTGCTAGCAACTCCTCAAGCTGTTCCTTCAACTCCTTCAGAGCCATGCGGTACCGTGGGATAGAGATAGACTGGGTACCTGGAGCCAAATCAATACAGAAATTGATATCACGATCTGGTGGCATGCTTGGAAGATTAGAAGGAAATACATCGGAGAACTCCCGGACTACGGGCACTGAATCAATCGCCAGAGCCTCTGCAGTAGTATCCCGAACATAAGCTAGGTAATCCAAACAAACCTTCTCGACCATATGTCGAGCCTTTAGAAAAGAGATAACCCGGCTAGATGCACTGACATACGACCCCTTCCACTCCAATATAGGCAACTCTAGCATCGCCAAGGTAACAGTCTTGGCATGGAAAACAAGGATGGCGTGATATGGGGATAACTAGTCCATGCCCAGGATGACCTCAAAGTCGGTCATATCAGGCATTAGAAGATCTGCTCTAGTGTCATAACCATAGAATGTAACAATGCAGGACCGATAGACCCGATCCACAACAACAGAATCGCCCATTGGAGGGGACACATAAACAGGAGTACCCAAGGACTCACGAGGAACATCCAGAAAATGAGAAAACAGAGATGACACATATGAATAGGTATACCCTGGATCAAATAGTACCGAAGCATCCCTACTGTAGACAGAAATAATACCTGTGACCATGGAATCTGAGGCCACTGCATCTGGTCTGGCCGGAAAAACATAGAACCTAGCTGGAGCACCGACTGGCTGCTCTCCACCTGACTGACCTGTAACTGGTTGGCCTCCACCTGCCCGGCCTCCACCTTTAGGACGACCCCTACCCGCATGCCCCTCACCTCTGGGAGGCCAAACGGCTGGTGCTGAAATAATAGGCTGATGACCCTGCTGTATTGCCTTGCCCCGAAGTATGGGATAAAATCTCTTCATGTGGCCAGGATCCTCTCAATCTAACAACCCCTCGGAGCGGCGGACTACTGCCCTGAAGTTTGAACCTGAATAGCTGGTGAGCAGTAGGAACTCTCTGGCAAGGCGCTGAAATAAGGTCGAACTGGTGCACCCCGAGGAGGCGACGGTGCTGGATATATAGGCCTGCTAGGCTGACGTCTCCCAAACTGACTTCTGCCCCAGATGGAGCACCCCTTAGCCCTCCAAAATAACGAAACGGCTTGTCCCGCGACATCCGCTCTCGGCCCCGCTAACGATAACCCTCAATCCTCCGAGCTATCTCTACAACTAGCTGGTAAGAAGTCCCTATCTCAACCTCTCGGAGTGCAAACCCGCAACAAACCTCCGTACTCTCTCTACCTCAGTAGGAAGTCTCGTAAGTGCATAGCGAGATAACTAAAAGAATCTCGCCTCATAGTTAGTCACTGACATCTGACCTTGCTGGAGCTGCTCAAACTGAAATCGCAACTCTTCCCTCTGAGAGGGTGGAATATACTTATCCAAGAAAAGGCATGTAAACTGATCCCAGGTCATGGGAGGAGAACCTGCTGGTCTACCAAGAAGATGTGACTGCCACCACCTACGGGCCCTGCCCTCCAGCTAGAAGGTAGTAAAATCTACCCCATGGGACTCCAATATCCTCATGTTGTGTAGTCTGTCCCTGCAACGATCAATAAAGTCCTGGGGATCCTCGTGTCGCTCCCCCCTAAAGATAGGAAGCTGTAGCCTAGTCCATCTGTCCAATAGCCTATGCTGATTGCCGGTCGTAGCTGGTATGGGCTCCGGTATAGCTGTTGCCACTGGCTGGGCTCCGCCCACGGGTAGTGTGCCCAGGGTCTGATATATAGCAGCTGGATGCCCAGAAGCCTTAGCAGTAGGGGTCTGTGCTCCCCCTGCCGCCTGAGATGTGCTTGGGTCTCCTGGAAATAAACCAGCTAGAGTCATAGTGTCCATGAACCGTAACATACGGCCCATGACCTCCTGGAAGCCCGATGCTGACATGACATCTACCGGGGCTGGCTCTGCTGCAGGCACCTCGCCTTGCTCCTCAGTAATAGGATCCTCTGCTAGATCCGCTGGTGGCATAGTTAGAGCAACTCTGGGACGTCTTCGTCCCCTACCTCGAGCTGATGCCCTCCCCCGGACTCTGCCTCGGCCTCTAACAACTGGGGAAGCAGCTCCTCTTGGGTCTGGAACATCCTCTGTGCGCGTTCTCACCATCTGTGAGAGAATAAGAGAAGAATAAATAGTATACATCTACTGCACGATAGGAGATAAAGAAGGAGTATTTTCCTAACACCGTATACGGACGTTTCCTAACACTTAGTATATGGACGTCTCAGTGAGTATCTACTCTAACCTCGAAAAAGTAGTAACGAGGGGTCGACTTGGATACTTACTATGGGCTAACAATAAAATAATGAAAATTCCAAATAAATATAAATGAACTGAAAACTCAATAACAAGAAATAAATAAACAATTCTCTTATTGATAGTAAGTCCCAAATAAATTTTCATCATTTAACAATTTAACCCCTTAAGCCAATAGAGCAATATCAAGTATAATTGGGCTCCAAGTATTATTACGCACGAATTATGCCGAGGTCATACAACCCGATCCAAGATACAAATATACCTACTGTGCACTGCCGAGGGTCGAACGACACGAACCATAGATGCATCTATTAACCTTCCGAGGCGAATGGCCTGCTCCCATGAGAGTAGTGAAACTTACCTCGCTCGCGGAAATACTTGCGACGCGAGTGAACATAATTTTCTCGAAGTTATTTTATAATTCTTCAATTCTTTCCAAAAGTAGGGAGTCTAAACAGGAAGCTTTAAATCTTGAAATCCTCAATCTCAGCTTTATTCAGGACAATTAATAAGCATAATCAAATAGCGGTACAAACAAAGCATGATGTAAACCTAAGATTACCCGGACATCACATGGAATATAGCTACGCACGGTCTCTCGTCACCTAGTGCGTACGTAGCTCCCCATACTAATAATTTACAACAAAACACACCTAAGGGGATGAGTTCCCTCTTACAAGGTTAGAAAAGAGACTTACCTTGTCTTAAAGCTTACTTTCCGATCCACAAATGTGCTTTGAACCCCCAACTCGGTGCCAAACGACTCGAAACTAGTCAAATGTTATACAAAATAATCAATACATGTTCAAAAGTCCATATCCTAACTATTAATATGATTTCCCAACCTTAATAGAAGAATTTCTAAAATTCACCCCGGGCCCAGATGCCCAGATTCCGAAAATTTTCGAAGAAAGTTGTTACCCATAACCTCATGAACTCAAATATATGATTTTCACTAAATTCCCTAACCATTTTCTTGGTTAAATTCTATTTTTATCAAAAACCTAGGTTTTTCTTCTAAACTCACGATTTCCACAATTTACATGTTAAAATCTACCCCATAATCTATGTATTAAACTCACATTAGGTAGAAATGACTTACCTTTAATAGCTAGGCCGAAATCCCCCTTTTTGAAGCTCCAAAATCACCCTAGAGTGTAATAAATGAACTCAAAAATGGCCAAGTCCCGATTTTTAAAACACACTGCCTAGCCGCCCTCTTCTTCGCGAACGCGGAACAGGCCTCCCGTTCACGAAGGCAAACAGCCAGGCCCAGAAAAGCTTGGCCTATGCGAACGCGACCAGGCCTCGTGAACGCGGAGGCGTACCAGCCCTGCCCTACGCGAACGCGAGGGCACCTTTGCGAACGCGAAGGGCAGTTGGCACTGACCCTCCCCAGGTCCCTTCCTTCTACGCGAACGTGATTGGGCCTTCACCAACGCGTAGGCCTGGGACTCGAGGATCTGTGAACGTGACCCCTTTATCGTGAACGCGAAGGGAAAATTCCCCCACTGCCTAATCCTTCATTGCGAACGCGTGGGTCCTTCCGTCCGCGAAGAAGGAAACTAGAACTGAAATTTTTGGTTTTCCTAACTCAGCTCCGGGCGGTGTGAAACACCCCCGAGCCGTTCAGGATCCCGTTAAAATGCACCAACAAGTCCATAAACATGATACGGACCTGCTCAAACTCTCAAAACGCGAAAAAAACAACAAAACCAAGAATCACACCCCAAAACTAAATCGAATCAAGTTATGAACTTCACGTTTCCAAATTGCTCTGAACGCGTCGAATCATACTGAGACTACACAAAATGATACCAAATTTTGCGGGCAAGTATTAAATCAATATACGGAACCATTCCTGGTCTCGAAATCCCAATTTGACCTCGATAACACTAAAACGTACTTCAAACCAAATTTAAAGAACTTTAAAACCTTCAAAGAGCCATCTTTCTCTATTAGGCGCCGAAATGCTCCCGGGTCATCAAAAACCCGATCCGAATATATGCTCAAGTCCGAAATTATCATACGAACTATTGGAATCGTTAAATCCCGATTTCGATATCGTTTACTCAAAATGTTGACCAAAGTCAAACTTAGCCATTTTTGCGAACCTTAAGGAATCAAGTGTTCCGATTTCAACCCGAACCTTTCCAAATCTTGAACTAACCATCCCTGCAATTCATAAAATAGTAAAAGCACGTATGTGGAGTCTTATTTAGAGGAACATGATTCTAGAAAGCAAAACGACTGGTCAGATCGTTACAAGTAATACTTTCAAGGCCTCCAAAATCATCATCTTTATATGCAAGATTTGCCTCAACATCATCATATTTGTTTGAGGGACTTGCTTCATCATCATTATTTTAAAATTCAAGTGTGCCTCTTCATTGTTCTGTTTTCTTTTGATGGAAGCTTGATATAGTTTAACAAAATGGTCAGGTGTACAACATACACGTGCCCAATGACCTTTCATGCCACATAGGTGGCAAATATTAACTCTGTCTTTTAAAGGATTATTTTGATGACCCTTATTGTTCTCCTGTTTATTTCCATGATGCTGATAATTATTTTATCCCCTACCATGTCCACGTCTACATCGATGGCCACGGCCATGGCCACGATAATTATTTTGTCTTCTTTCAGTTCCCTACTACCAAATACACTTCAGGAAATGGTGCAGATCCAGTGGAACGAGCTTCATGAGTTTTCATTAAAAGGGTTTTATGTTGCTCAGCCACCAGGAGACATGAGATTAATTCAGAATATTTCTTTAAACCTTTTTCACAGTATTGTTGTTACAATACCATATTTGAGGCATGAAAAGTAGAAAAAGTCTTTTCTAGTAAGTCCTCATCATTCACAGTTTCCCCACATAACTTAAGTTGGGAAATTATCCTGAATACAACAGAATTATATTCACTTACGGTTTCAAAATCTTGTAACCATAAGTAAATCCATTCATACATATGTCATGTCCTAATTCCGTACTAGGTCGAGACTGCACCTAACGCCACTACTAGGCAAGCACACAAGAGAATCTATCATTTATTTATCTCCGTTTAAACATATTTTAATTACACCAATTTCATGCGATAATGATAAGTCTTTTTAAACAAGTTCCATCATAAAAATATATATAGTATATTGTGATAGAAGGGACGAGTACAACAGTACAAAAGTGCTACAAATCTCCAAAACCCAGCGTCACAAGTACATCAGCAATCTAAGGAATATACAAACCACTAAGACTACTGTATGAAAGTAATAGACAAAAATAGTAAATAATATAGAAGGAGACTCTGGTGATGCGGATCGTAGCAAGGCAAGCAGCTCACCCCTAAGTCTTCGTATCAGATTGGCTATGCGCCCGCGTGACCATTGGTGGAACCTGTCTCAGTACCTGCACATCAGTGCAGAAGTGTAGCGTGAGTACGAAGAACAACACGTACCGAGTAAGTATGTAGTCTAACCTCGAAGAAGTAGTGACAAGGGGTCGACTGGACACTTATTAGAGGTCGATAATAATAATAATGAAAATGCATAAAGTAGACATGGCAAACATATAACAAGTACCAATGAGACAAATAAAAGCAACTACAATAATGCAACAGGAATTCGTGACACATCACCAATATCTCATAACTGGCCGTGTAGACCCTAACTCAATTGTGTCCAAACTGGATCCCGTTCTGATTATTTAGCACAAAATTGCCGAGGCGAGTGGTCCGATCACATAAGAATAGTAGTACTCGGTACTACGAGGCGAACGACCCGATCCCATAAGAGTAATGGTATTGCCGAGGCGAACGGCCTGATCCCATAAGAATATGATACTCCCGAGGCGAATGGCTCGATCACATAAAAGTAGTGGTACTGCCGAGGTGAATGGCCCGATCACATAAGAGTAGTGTTACTTCCGAGGCAAATGGACCGGTCCCATTAGAGTACAGAAGTTTACCTCGCTCGCGGAAGTACTTGCGACGCGAAAGGACATGGATTTTTCATAGTCATTAGATATTCTTCAAGTTTCCAAAGGAGAAAGCTACATCGATACTTGCAACTTTAAATCCCTAGTCTTAGATCTATTCAAGACAGTCAATACGCAAGGGTAATCACAACAGTACAATTAAAGCATGGTGCGCAACTAAGTCTACCCGGACATATCATGGAATATAGCTACGCATGGACTCTCGTCAGCTTCTGCGTGCATAGCTCCCCACAAAAGAAATACGCCACAAATTATACCCAAGGGGATGAGTTTCCTCTCACAAGGTTAGGCAAGAGACTTACCTCGCTCCAATGCTCACTTTCGGTCCAAAAATTCACTCTAACGCCTCAAGTCGGTGCCGAACAATCCGAAGCTATCCAAATATTATAAGAAGTAATCAATATATGCTCAAAAAGCTCATAATTTAGCTATTAGAGTAATTTTCCAATCCAAATTAAAAGATTCTAAAAATTTGCCCCCCGAACCCACGTGCCTGGATTCCGGAAATTTTCGAAGATAATTATTATCCATAGCCTTACGAACTCAAATATCTACTTTTGATTCAATTTCATAACCAATTTTGTGGTCAAATTCCATTTTTACCAAAACCCTAGGTTCTTTGTGAATCCTACAAGTTTTCATAATCTTTTTGTATTTAGTCTACCTAAACCCCATATAATTAACTTGGAAATGGGTGGAAGTTACTTACCTAGGATATTGATGGAAATCCCCCTCCAATGAGCTCTCAAAATCTCCAAGACTAAGTGAAATTATGAGGAAAAAGGTCTCTCCAAGACTAAGTGAAATTATGAGGAAAAAGGTCTCTCCAAGACTAAGTGAAATTATAAGGAAAAAGGTCTAAGTCTCGGATTAGAGACCCCACTGCCTCCAACGATTTTCTCTTCTGCGGACCTTAGGTCGCACCTGCGACGCCACACCTGTGAAAAATCAATCGCAGGTGTGATCCTAGCCCAGGCTGCCTCCCTTCACTTATACGGACGGATTTTCGCTTCTGCAAACCGGCTTTTGTGGAAAGCCTTTCGCACCTGCGACCCAAGCCTGGCTGGCCTTGCTTCGCATTTGCGGCCCCATCATCGCATAAGCGAGTTCGATTCTGCGAAACTTCTCCGCTTCTGCAGACCACTAGCCACTCACCCAGGCCGCTTCTGTAATCACATGCTCGCTTCTACGAGCTCGCAACTGCAGCCAATACCACGCAGGTGCGAACGCACCAGAACTGGAGCACTAGCAGTCCGCCATGCAAAATTTTCGAGTCCGATTCCTATTCGTTTTGCATCCGGGGCCCCTAAGACCCCATCCGATCACACTCACACATCCAACAACATAATATGGACCTGTTCACACATCCAATAACATCTAGAAATACGAATTGAATGCCCAAACGCATGAATCAAATTATGAAACTCGAGATCTTCTAAAAACACTTCCGCGCATCCGATTCCTATCAAATCAACTCGTAATGACGCTAAATTTTGCGTGCAAGTCTTATATCATCATACAAAACTATTCCTAGGATCGAAATCCCAAACGGATCTCGATATCACCATAACCTACTCCATATCAAACTTAAAGAACTTAAAAACCTTTATTGCGCCAACTTTCAAAATTAAGCGCCGAAACGCTTACGGGTCATCCGAAACCCGATCTGAACACGCGCCCAAGTTCAAAATCATCATACAAACCTATTGGAACCTTTGAATCCCGATTCCGGGGTCGTTTACTCAAAATGTTGACTCAAGTCAAACTTATCCATTTTAAGCCATTATTAAGGAACTAAGTGTTCCGATTTCAACCGAACCCGTCCAAACCTGAACTAACCATCTCTGCAAGTCATAAAACAGAAAAAGCACACATGGGGATTCTTAATTAGGAGAACGAGGATCTAGAAAGCAAAACAGCTGGTCGGTTCGTTACAACGGAGCTACTGTCACTACTAGAAAAGTGCCAAAAATCATCCATGAAAACCGACCGAAATCGGTCAGAAACAAAGGAAAACCAACCGATATTTGACTGATTTTAATTTGTCAAAAAAATAGTGGTTGCTAACGTGTGGTGACCGAAGACGGTCGCAATTTTTGACCGAAGTCGGTTGGCTAATTCAACCAAAGTTTTACTGCTTTATCTGTCAAATTTGTTGGAAAAATAAATATACTGACCGAAATCGGTCTGTAATATGTAAATTGTTTTTTATTTATGTTTTAAAATAGCAATCGATAATTATTAGATAATTTTACATTTCTTTTTAAATTTTAACATACCGACCAAAATCGATTGGAATCAATTAAAAATAAATAAATAAAAAAAGGTTATTTTCGACTGACGTCGATTGGCAATTTTAAATTTCTACAGATTGCACATTGAAATTACTGACCAAAGTCAGTCGACAATTATGAATTTCTGGGCTTTTAATATGAGCATTCCGATCCGAATCGGCCGAAAAATCGGTCAATTTTCTAGGGAAAAACCTGGAAGAATATGGCAGCTTTCAAGCTACATCACCTGCCAATTACAACCGATAACCATCCTATAATGACAATATTACATTGCTGCCATTCAACCACAATTAATCAACAACAACATTAGTTAACCAACACCTACCACAACAACAATGAAAATAACAACAGAACTAATAACCAACCCATCACTTTGCATTATCTGGATCTAAAGAACCAGTCAAGATATGATATATAGGTCATATCTTTGTAGCAACTGAAATCTTTTGCATAAACAAAAAAGGAAATCTGATTCTAAGTTGTAAAGAAAAATAGACAAAAAAAATGTGGATAAATGGAAGGATGAGAGAAAGAGAGAAAAAGAATACCAATGATATAAAATTCCAATATGTAAGGTCTATGAGTAATCTCATAAAAGGCAGTGTAATAAAGAATTAAACAACGCCAACCACAACAACAATAATACAAATGTTCAATAACAAAATAATATCAACAATACAATTATCATTCAAAACTATTCCAACTAAATATTTGTAAGTTCAAGACTTTGTTTAGCTATACACATCATACAAGGAGTCTTTTGTACTACATCATCTCCATCTGCACTACTAGAAGCTTCATCGTCGACGTGGTTCGAAGGATCACGATTAGAAGGATTACCATCTAGTAAGACTCACGAGACAACGAAATCCGGAAAGCACCACTAGTAAGAAGATTGGACAATTGACCATGAAGGACATTAAATTGTTTGTCCCTCTTTTCTAGCTAACCTTGAAGGCCATCAAATTGTTTATCTATTTTTTCTTCTCTAGCCTTTGCTTCTTCAAGCTCTGCAGACAGCTTTGCGATCTTCTTCTCCATAGCCGAGAGAGTTGACCTAAAGTGCCTCGCCCTGGGCGGAAGTTCCTATACCTTATAATCCAGCCTTGTAGGCCGAAATGATCTCTCTGGAAGACCGTATGTGTGATGAGCCGATAGGTCGTTTTGAGTTTTAGCCTTTATTTAGTGTTCCGAGAATAGCTCCGTTTAGTATTCCTCAATTTACATGCATACTTTGTATCTTTTTCTGGAAAAATTTTATGTGAAAAATTGAAAAACAATGTGAATTTTAGCCTTGAAAATGACTTGAGTTGACTACAATTAATATTTTTTGTAAATGGACCCAGATAAGTGTTTTGACGGTCCCGATAGGTTCGTATCGTGATTTGGGACTTGGGCGTATGGCCGGAATTTAATTTGGAAGGCCCTAACTTGATTTAACTTGATTTATTGAAAATTAGTAATTTGAAGGTTTAAAGAATTTCTAAGTTTGACCGCAGGTTGACTTTATTGCTGCCAGGTTCGGATTTTGGCTTTCGAACTTGTTATAGGCTTATTTAACTATTTATGACTTGCCTGCAAAATTTGGTGCAAAACAAAGTTGATTTGACGTGATTCGGACGTCTAGTTGTAAATTTGAAAGTTTTTAAGTTTTTTTATGAAAATTTCGTATATTTTGATGTCTGATTCGTGGTTCTAGGTGTTCTTTTGGTGTTTTGATTGTGCGAGCGAGTTCATATAATGTTGTTACACTTCTGTGCATGTTTGGTTAGAAGCCCGAGAGGCTCAAGTGAGTTTCAGATAGGCTACGAATTGGATTTTGGGACTTGGATAACTGCTGGTTTGCTGTTGCTGGTGTCTGCTACTTTGTGCTTCGCAATAGCGAAGCTACTCTCACGATCATGAAGGGGAATTGGGCTAGGAAGGAACTTCCTCTATGCAAATGCGGGGACATGAATGCGAACACCAAGTAGCGAGGGGCTCACCCTTCGCGAACACGGCCGTTCCCTCGCGAATGCATGAGTTATGGGATCTGGGGCATGCTGGATAGTAACTCTACGCAAACACGGGCTTTGGCTCGCGAATGCGAAGGCAAGGGGGGCTAAGCTTTCACGAAGGCGAAGGGTTGATCGAGATCGCGATGGCCATTTGGCCAGTGCTCTTCGCGAACGCGTCAGGTGCTTCGTGAATGCGAAGAACACCTGACACCCAACTATTAAACGGTTCCAAAGTCGGGATTTCCTTCATTTTTCACAATTTCCAAATTTGAGCTCGGCCTAGAGGCAGCTTTGAAGAGAAATTTCATCCGCACTTCATATGTTAGTAGATATTAACTCGTTTTCTTCAATCCTCATCAAGACCCATTGATTTCTAACCTTTAATCTATGCTTTTTCATGGTAGAAAATTATGGATTTGGGTAGAATTGGAAATTTTTGTGAAATTGAGATTTAGTCCTCAAATTGAGATCGGATTTCGAAACAAATCACATAACCGGGCTCGAAGGTGAATAGGTAATCGGGTTTTGACCAAGCGGCCTAGGGTTGACTTTTGTTGACTATTTCCAAAATCATTAAAGATTGAATCTTTTTTCACTCGTGGTTAGTTTCTAAAGCTTATTTTGAATTGTATGAACTATATTTGGTTAGATTTGATTGGTTTGGAGGCAAATTTTAGAGAAAACGTCCCAGTTGAGCTTTGATTTGATTACGGATTAAGGTAAGTATTGGATCTAACCTTCAATTGAGGGAAACATGAATATTCGGATTATGTGTTATGTGGATTATGAGAGAAAATGACGTATATGTGAAGTGACGAGTGTATATATGTCGTTAAGATACTCGTTTCCTTGTTTCTCGTTATTTCATGATTTATCTTATTCCATGCCTTAATTGTTACATGCTTTACTTGACTTCTATTGCGTTATATTTATTTGTCATTTAATTATTCTTGTATTAAATTGATCGTCCTTCCATGAATCTATGCTTATTTGTTACTTGCCATTAAATGTTTTACTCGCACACCTAGATTGTTACATGCTTTACTTGTCCTGTTGTTTTTTAATATTTGTTGAATTCCTTTGATTATCATATGGTTCCTTTATTTCCTTGCATTCATACTCTTTGATTATAGAAATTCTTGTAAATTAGGTTATCATATTGTTTATGTTTATTAAAATTGTTTGTTGATCGGGTTGCACGCCACAAAGGGAATTGAAGAATAATTAATTGAAATAGTGGAATAAGGGAGGATTATGATATTTATAAATAATGATATAGTAGGATAGGTTTGTGTGCTGCAACGGTTTTTTACGTAATACTTGATATTGATAAATGGTGATATGGTGGAATAAGGGAGGATTATGATATTGAATAATGATTATATGGTGGGATCGGGTTGCGAGCCGCAACGAATTATTCACGTTATTCTTTATATTGATAAACGATGTTATGGTGAGATTAGGTTGCGCACCGCGACGTATTGTGTATGTTGTACTTGTTGTATCAGTTTTAGAGTTTTATATGAGATTATGATGTTTGAATTCATTTTCGTAAATTAATCGCTATACTTGCATTCCTTGTTTCCTTTCCTTGTTATTATTATTATTACTGCGTACAGGTTATTGTAAGTGGCCCGCTTTAGCCTCGTCACTACTTCGTCAAGATTAGGCTCAGCACTTACAAAGTACATAGGGTTGGTTGTACTCATACTATATTCTGCATTTGTTGTGCAGATATCAGAGTTGGTCCTAGCGGCATTCAGTAGATTTGCTCGGATCCAGTTGTTGACGAAGACTTGAGGTACAACTGCACAACATTCGCAACCCTAATGTCCCCTTCCCTCCTATCTTTACTATTTTTTCAAGTTTCAAAACAGTGTAATTTATTCAGACCATGTTTTTAGCACTCTAGATGTTCATGTACTCATGACACCAGTTTTTGGGTTATGTTCAGACTCTCCATTCAGTATTATTACGCTGTACTTCATACTTATATCATTTTCATTGCTAATATTTTGTCATAAATTTTTAAAAGTTAGTAAATTCTCTGTTTGCGTCGGCTTGCCTAGCAAGTAGGTGTTTAGGCTCCATCATAACCATGACGAGCTCGAAACACACACTTAAATTATGTTCGCTAATCAAAGATAGTATAGTATAATATCATATCCACAGGGATTGGAGTTAAACATTATTTTCTTAGTTTCTAGCTTGATTGCTATCTAGGAGAATCAACAACTGAGATTTATATGATTAATAACTAAAATTAACTAAGAATCTAAAGTTATTGACTAATGACTATCGCAACAACGATAAGCAAGGAAGTTTTTAGTAGGAAAAAATAGGGGTTGATTGGATAGGTGCAAGATAATTGTTTGGGATCTAACTCTAGATAATTCACTTCTAATGTTTAAGTGGGTCTCTCGAATTCACTCAATTATTAGTTCAAACATTTAGTAGAAACTCTTCTCTCGATTAAGTCTCAACCTCACAAGATGAACCAATTTGAGCACGTGAAGATATGCAAGAATGCGTAGTGGATTGGTCTTTAGGAGAACCTCTCGATTATCCTCTGAACTAGGTTTAATAAATAATTCAACTAGACTATTTCGATTATTAAGAAGAATTAATGAACTCAACCAACAATATAATGCAAAGATATCACAAGTTATGCCTCTCTCGATTACATGAACAAGTGAATATAGATGCAACAATTAATTAATCATAACACTTCAATACATAAAAATAGAGTTATAATCCACAAACAAATATTAATTCACCAAATCCATCAAACCCCAAAAAGAGAACTACTCCATAGATATGGAGCAATTCATCACAAATATGTTTAAAGTAAAAGAAAACATAAAACGATCAAAACTCGAGTCTTGAGTGAGGATTGAATGATGAAATCCTTGTGAATTTGCTTCTCCAACTCTTCCTTAGCCTCCTTAGGTCGAATATGTGTTAAAAATTCAGGAAATAACATTTTTTCATGTATTTATACTAAGTAGGGTCAGGCGCAGACAAAATCACCTTCTCCTAGCTGAAATAGGAAAATTACTCTGTAAAAGTTGCAGAGGTGCGCCACATGGAGCGACGCGCCATGCGGGGAATTAGTGGGGAAATCTAGAGAGTTGATTCTGATAGGCAGCAGGAACTTGCACAGCCGCGGCGCCCCACGCGCCGCGGTAGTGAGGTTTTCTCAGAGTACAAATTTTCTTGCGTTTTGACGTCCATACTTGGTCCTCGACCCCCGAATACGATCCTGGCTTAATCCCTTGGGCTTTTACTCAGACTTCAAAGCTCCAAATCACTCAAATTCATTCCATAACATCTACATAGCTCGGAGTCACTCCTACAAGGCATAAACACCCAATAAGTATAAAACACTAGTGATTAAAGCTCAAGCACAATAAAAGTGCATTGAATTCGAGTGCAATAAGCGACTAAAATACGTAATTATAGCCTACCATAAAATCTACAGGAAATATGAACTTATCCACCCGAACTAAGACATCTTCCACTATCCCCTCGGGTATCAGAGTCATTTGGTCCGCCAGTTGCAAAGATATTGGCACCGACCTTATCTCTCCAATCTCCTTCTCCAGTTTTTTGTAAATAGATAGAGGCATTAAGTTAATTGAGGCACCAGAATCACATAAAGATTTATCAAAATTAATAGAGCCTAAAGAGCAAGGTATAGTAAAACTCCCTGGATCTCCACACTTTTGTGGGAGTTTGTTTTACAATATTGCATTACAATGCTCTATGAGCTTGACCACTGAGGTCTCTTCTATCTTCCTCTTCTTTGTCAGGATTTCCTTCAAGAATTTGGCATAAGCAGGCATTTGTGAGAGCACTTCTGTGAATGGCAAATTTACATTAACCTGTTTCAGCATATCCAGAAATCTATTAAATTGCTTGTCTAGCTTTTCTCTATATAGATTTTGAGGAAAAGGTGGAGCAGGCATATGCTTGCTCTCATTAGATTCATCCCTTCTCGAAGTTTCCTCCTTCTTCTTTTTGTCAGCTCCTCTCTTTCCTTTCTTCTTCTTATCAATATCAATCTTTAGCTGCTCCCCATTTTCTTTTTCAAGTACCACCTCTTTTTGGATTGGAGTGGTATCTTTCAACACTTGCCCGCTTCTCAAGGTCACAACATTTACTGTTTCTTTGGGATTTTTCTTAGTATCTGCTGGCAGAGTACCTGGAACTCTCTCAGATAATATTATTGCAATTTGTCCCATTTGTCTCTCCAAGTTTCGAAAACCAGTGCTCAATTCCTTGATAGCTGCCCCGTGAGTGTCAAACCTCTCATCTGTCTTGATAATGAAGGCCTTTATTAGATCTTCTAGACCAGACTGATTGGAATGTTGAGGCTAAAATTGCTACCTCTGTTGATTTTGGAAGATTGGAGCTCCTTGTCTCTAAGGTGCAGAGTTATTTTGTTGCCATGCATTTGCCCTCCAGGTGAACTCCCTGAAAAACCGGGGTGCCTCTGACCCATTGCATTATAATTTCCCACAGCATTCACTTACTCAGTTGAGGCTTGACACTCATGAGTAGGATGTTGTCTTCCACATATATCACAAGCTGCTTGAGGCTCACTTTGTATTGTAGCTAAGGTCAGCTTCTGTATTTCTTTAGCCATAGTATCAAGTTGTACCTGCACAGATGTGTTAGCATCAACCTGGTGAACACCCGTCGATCTTCTTCTTTCCACACTCTCAGAGGGCCACTGATTTGCATCTTCAGATAACTCGTCAAGAATTGTGACTATCTCCTCTAGAGTCTTCTTCATCAACGGACCTCCAGCTGCATTGCTTAGTGTTCTACATGAGGCCGATGTCAATCCATCCCAAAAGTCCTGAAGTTGCATCCGGATTTCAATTCCGCTATGTTGACACTTTCCAACAATCTCCTCAAACCTCCCTCATGTTTCAAACACAGTCCATTTCTGGCAGAAGTTACAGATTTCTCTTCTAAACTTGCCTGTCTTAGCTGATGAGAAATATTTATCAAAATTTTTTTTTGTTCATCTCATCCCATGTTCGAATCGATCAATTAGGTAAGCTTCGAAGCCACTGCTTTGCATCATCTTTGAGTGTGAAGGGGAATGCCCTTAACTAAACTGCAACTTGTGACACAACATTGTATTGAAAGGTATTCATAATCTCCTCGAAGTCCATTAGATGTGTGTTTGGATCTTTGTTTGGCTTCCCTCTGAAGACAAATCAGTTTTGAAGGGTTTGAAGCAACCCTTGCTTTAACACGAAATTGTTTTCTACAATTGGAGGTGGTCTAACACTTGATAAACCTTGGTTGTAGACCGGTCTAGCATAATCTCCAAGTGGTCTCCCAGACATAGGAGCTATATTTCCGAACTGGTTTGCACCCAAGGGTTGATTTTGAGCAATTCTACGACTCCTCTCTTCTTCATAGATAATCTGTGCATCTCTAGTAGCTGCTTCTTCAGCATCTCGTGCAGCTTATTTTCGTTGTTGGGCTGCTTCTCTCGCAGCCATATCTTCTTTGGTTGATGATTGTCCAACCTTTTTTAACATCTCGGTGAGATTTCTTTCCTGCCTCAGCTGTCGCAGTTGTTTTTTAATTTCTGGCTCCTATGGTAGCACTTCTTTAGCAGAAGCTCGAGTCATGCACTAATCTTAACCTGTAACCTGCGCACAGTCAAAGAACACCAACCGTAAAATGAGAAAAATAAAATTAAATAATAAAATTTTTTCTAAATTAGCACTACAAACTATTTCAAATGCTGTTGATTGCCAATCCCCGACAACGGCGCCAAAATTTGATGAGCTCGAAACACACACTTAAATTATGCTCGCTAGTCAAAGATAGTATATTATAATATCATATCCACAGGGATTGGAGTTAAACATTATTTTCTTAGTTTCTAGTTTGGTTTCTATCCAGGAGAATCAACAATTGAGATTTATATTATTAATAACTAAAATTAACTAAGAATCTAAAGCTATTGACTAATGACTATCGCAACAAAGGTAAGCAAGGAAGTTATTAGTGGGAGAAAATAGGGGTTGATTTTATTGATACAAGATAATTGTTTGGGATCTAACTCTAGATAATTCAATTCTAATGTTTAAGTGAGTCTCTTGAATTCACTCAATTATTAGTTCAAACATTTAATAGAAACTCCTCTCTCGATTAAGTCTCAACCTCACAAGATGAACCAATTTAACCACGTGAAGATATGCAAGAATGCGTAGTGGATTGGTCTTTTGGAGAACCTCTCTCGATTACCCTCCTAACTAGGTTTAATCAACAATTCAACTGGCCTTTCGACTGCTTAGAAGAATTAATGAACTCAACCAACAATATAATGCAAAGATATCACAAGTTATGCCTCTCGATATTATATGAACAAGTGAATATAGATGCAACAGTTAAATCATCCAACAACGCTTCAATACACAAAACTAGAGTTATAATCCGCAAAAAAATATCAATACACCAAATCAATCAAACCCTAAAGAGAACTACTCTATAGATATGGAGCAATTCATCACAAATATGTTTAAAGTAAAGGGAAACATAAAACGATCCAAAATCGGGTCTTGAGTGAGGATTGAATGTGAACTCCTTGTGCATTTTCTTCTCCAACTCCTCCTTAGCCTCCTTAGGTCGAATATGTGTTGAAATCCAGGAAATAACATTTTTCCATGTATTTATACTAAGTAGGGTTAGGCCCAGACAAAATCGTCTTCTCCTAGCTGAAATAGGAAAATTACTCTGTATAAATTGCACAGGCGCGCCGCATGGAGCGGCGCGCCATGCGGGCATTAGTGGAGAAATCCAGAGAGTTGATTCTGACAGGAAGCAGGAATTTGCACAGCCGCGGCACCCCACACGCCGCGGCAGTGAGGTTTTCTCAGAGTACGGATATTTCTTGCGTTTTGACGTCCAGACTTGGTCCTCGACCCCCGAACACGATCCCGGCTTAATCCCTTAGGCTTTTACTCAGACTTTAAAGCTCCAAATCACTCAAATTCATTCCAGAACATCTACATAGCTCGACTCCTACAAGGCATAAAACACCCAACAAGTACAAAACACTAGCGATTAAAGCTCAAACATAATAAAAGTGCAGCAAAATTAGAGTCCAATAAGCGGCTAAAATACGTAATTATAGCCTACCATCAGACCACGAGGTTGGGATTCCGGGTCGTGACAAGTTGGTATCAGAGCACTAGGTTGCCTAGATCTCATGAGTCACGAGCAAGCTTGTAGAGTCTGGAGGATCGGTATGGAGACGTTTGTACTTATCTTTCAGAGGCTATGGAATTTTAGGAAAAATTTTAGTTTCTTCTTTTCTTATCGTGCGATTTGTCTCTATCATTGATGTCTGAATCATTCCATTCTTGTTCTCTCGCAAGATGGTGAGAACACGCACAATATGTATAGCCAGAAAAGCGCCAAAGACCCCCTGTGGCAGCTACTACCGGGGACAGAGGCAGAGCTCAGCCTAGAGCTCGAGCAGAAGCAGCTGCAGTGGAGCCTCAGATCGACCCTATGTACTCAATAAGTAACAAACCTAACCCTAGGTTGAAAGCAATAACGAGCTTAGACAACGGTCATAGTCCAACACCAATAGCCAAGAAAAACTCGTAACAATATAATGAAACAATAAAAGTAATATTCAAATATATGATGCTTACCTCGCTCATAGTTAAGGAAAATAGGCATGCATTTCAGGTATAGCAGTAAAACCCTAATCTTTCACCGAAGTCGCCAAAATATGAGTATGTCAGAAAAATTGTGATTTTTCCAAAAAACCTTTCGACAACAGATAAGATTCTCCATTATAAGATAGCATGAGAAAAGTACATCTATATGCCTACATGTCAATGTGTATGAGAAGTCATAAATGTCACAATACCATATAGCATGAGGTAAATGCATCTCTATGCCTACATGACCAGTATGCATGTCAAATGTAATGCACCACAGTGATAACTCTTGTGCTCATGCTCTCGGAGTATTCAATCTCACTCAGCATGCTCAATCACTCAGCACATCCCAATCACTCGGCCCGCACTCGGCACTCGCACTTATCGGTACTTGCGCTCACTACTAGTATGTCAGACTTCGGAGGGCAGATTCTACCCAAGCACTAATATAAGCCAATCATGGCATGTTGCATCGTGCAACCCTATCCCATCATGAATCAATATGCAGCTCGATCCCATAAATATCACTCACAATCAAGACCTCGATCTCACTCAGTCATCAATCTCTCCAGTCTCTCGGACTTACAAATCTCATGCCAATCAGCCCAAACAATAATAACATAATATAACAACAAATGATAACAGACACTGAGATATGATACGCAAATGAATGAATACGATTGAGTATGTAATTGCAATTTAAGCAAATAGCTCAAAAGCAGAAATGACCTCAGTGGGTTCCAACAGAATAAGTATAGGCCTAAACATGATTTCTAACATGGATCACAGCTCAATTACTCTATGAATTTCATGGATAGAAACAAGATAGATAACTACACAGTACCACAGAATCAACCGAGTCATAATTCACACGGTGCATGCCCACACGCCCGTCACCTAGCATGTGCGTCACCTCAACGCCAACACATAACACGTATATTCAGGGATGCATACCCTCAGCACCAAGTTTAGAAGTGTTACTTACCTTGAACAAGCCAAATCCAATACCGACCAAGCCAAACAGTACTCTAGAAATGCCATCCCGTGCATACCGACCTCCGAACGACTCAAAACTAGCCAAAAGCAACTCAAGAACATCAAATAATACCAAAGGAAACAAACTCAATCGATAAAGGTTGAATCTTTAATCAAAAGTCTAAGGTCAACTAAAAAGCCAAACCTGGGCCCACATCTCAAAACACCGATGAAACTCCCAAAATCCAACAACCCATTCAATTACGAGTCCAATCATACTAGTTTCAGTCAAATCCGACTCCAAATTGATGTTCAAAACTCAAAAATTTACTTTATAAAATTTTAGACAACCCCCCCCAAATTTCACTTTGAATCATCTATCAAATGCCAAAAACAAAGATGGATTCATGAAATATAACCAAAACCGAGTATAGAACACTTACCCCAATCCATGTGGTGAAAATCGCTTTTACAATCGCCCAAATCTAGGCTTCCCAACTCAAAATATGACCAAATGAACAAACCCTCGATATTATATGTTTCTGCCAAGCTGTTTTGCCTCGTTTCTTGTGCCAAATGATCCTGAAACTCACTTTTGATGTCTCCAATGGATTTCATGTAAAATTTCAGTCAAGTTAGGCTTTTGAATTACTCTATTTGATCTTATAATAAAAAAGATATGTTGGTTTCAATATTTGAAAATAGCGCAAATTTTTAAATACGAATTCAATGGCAATTTTGTAATTAATCTAAAAAAAATATGGCAACCCAATTCTTAGTAAAATGTCAATAAATTCCTCATACAATGTCAAAACTTGATGATTCCAGTTGCTATGGTTCCAAAATTATGATACAGATCTAGTGCTTCAATTAAAACAAAAATTGGAGCTCATTTGCTTAATGTGGTACCATTTTTGCTTGAAGAAACGTCGTCGAAACATAAAAAATGAGCGCAACACAACCCAAACTTATTCGAAATTCACTCGAGCCCCTCGGGACCCCGTTCGAACAAACCAACAAGTCCCATAACATAACATAGACTTACTCGAGGCCTCAAATCATGCATAACAACATCAAAACCATGAATCGCACCTCAAATCGAACTTAATGAACTTTGAATCTTTCAACTTTCAAAACTCATGCCGAACCTTATCAAATCAACTCGAAATGAACTCAAATTTTGCACACAAGTACCAAATGACATAATAAAGTTATTTCAATTCCCGAAACTACAATCCGAGCATGATATCATAAAAGTCAACTCCTGGTCAAACTTATGAACATTCCAAACCTTCAAATTTCTAACTTTCGCCAAATAGTACTGAAACCTTCTAGAAATATCCAAATGCAAATCCGGGAATACACCCAAGTCCAAAATCACCTTCCAGATCTAATGGAACCATCAAAACTCCGATCCGAGTTTAAGTACTAAAAAGTCAAACTTGGTAAACTCTTCCAACTTAAAGCTTCCTAGTAGAGAATTATTCCTCCAAATCAATTCCGAATAACCTGAAAACCAAAACCGACAATTCGCACAAGTCATAATATATCATAAGGTGCTACTCAAGACTACAAATAGCTGAATGAAATGCAAATGCTCAAAATGACCCGCTGGGTCATAACATTCTCCCCCACTTAAACATAAGTTCGTCCTTGAACGTGCCAAGAGTCGTTTCAAATCCATCAAATCATTGTGTAACCTTACCATGCATATACCCGAGGGTGATCCCACGTCACCCCAATCCATGTAAGCCTGACAACACATCATAGTTAAAGATCATTACTTTAACCTTAGTCTGTAAGCCTTAGAACCCAATTTCCAACATCCGAAATTCCTTACAAGACCCGAATCACGCATCTACACACTGTATGTGTCTGAACAGGCTGTATCAAGCCATAACCATAACACAAGATGTAATCACATGATTTACCACACAACTCCCATACTCGTATCAATAATTCCCGATCACAGTAGCTGCTAAAATCAAACTCCATATCGGTAGTAAACTCATAACCACTCACCAGATCCACAAGTCATGGAGCTCTCTCTCATCCGACAAGAACCAAAGCCAAATCCTAAGCTGACTTTCGATATTATTCTTCCAAACATACCGCGATCAAATTCGATAGTATCCATTCTAGGTCCAGTGACCTTATCTTATCAAACACAACTACTCTATTGACATGCCACACCAATAAAACCTAAAGCCACAAACCGTGCAATTCGTGCACCAATAAGCAATAATTCAAATGTACTCAATCATGGAAAATGACTAAAATGAGAGAACCGTCTCGCAAGCTCAACAAGTATTACCACAACACAATGCTATGAACCCATCACACATAGTAGGACCAAGACACACGAATCTAACACAAAGGATCATACCCAACATAACCCCGCTACAATGCGTGACCAATCCAGACACCGGTCCATATGAAATGCCTCAAGTCACAATGATCAAAATCAAAAACTACACGCAATTCGACATCAAGTACACGAAGCACATGACCATAAACATGGAGAAACGAATAACACAATATACCACTGTCCATAAAGACAATAACCAAGGCACAGTAGACCATTCAACACCCTAATAACCATCTCGCTCAAATTCCACTATAAGGCCCAAACAGAACCACACCATGTGTGTATATAACCAACTAATCACCACCCCTCGTAGCATAGAAGAGTTATACATAGAATATTTCAAAACAGCAACAAGCTCAACTTTAACCGAATGACTCACCCCTCAACACTAACAGTTCTAAGTCAAAAAATCTGACCCGGTGTAGAAAATACATCCTTATTGGGCCTACCAATGGGCCCCAAACCAACTTTGATCATCCCTAAATGGATAAAATGGCTCTCCAAAAGTCCACAATGACCTTACCGTAGCAGGTACTACCATCTAGCAAATTTTGGCCACATCTTTATAGTCGGCAACCCCAAAACAATCTGCTTCTGGGAACTCCCAGTCTCCAAATTCATAGAACACATGAATCACCATAGTCGATCCCAACTCCACCACTCAAATGACTAACAAATCTCTCATATATAATCACCCCCACAAGAAATACTTCTATAATTCCTCCATGCCACATAGCAAAATTTAAACATCAGCAATCGATCAACCACGCAAGTACCGCAATACCAATGAAGCATCCGTAAGTCAAAACACATTGCACCTTCCGAAATGCGCACCCTTCTCAGGCAATACCAAGTAGTAATAGCATCCATCTAGCCATCTAAAACCGTCCATGTTGTCTAAGAATTCATGACCTTCCCTTCAAAACTGAACTGTGACCTTGCACATGTAAAACTAAATCCCACACAACTCACATCTATGATGTCATCATATGAAAAGCACGAGAATCTCATAATCAACTCTGAGTCACCAGCAGAATACATACCTGATTAGTCAGAAACTTTCCGTTTGATCCCATCTAGGAGAAAACTATAATATGCAACATGCTCCTCATGATGTTTTATTCTATGAGGAGATTCAAATAAATCCTTTACGAGCTCCTGCAACACAACCCATAAAATTCAAACTATCTGTTAAGCCCACATGAATCCTCGTGCAAGTTAGGTCAAATATCTCAACCAATCATAACTCAAATTGCAACACACATAACCCACTACTAGAAAAGAAATCCTCCACACAACATCATAAGGTTCACACATACCTTTCAGGAGATAACCCACCTACTTAGCCTCAAATTGACATCTCTCTATACCCTTCCACAACCACAACTACTACGCAATCACTTAATCTTCCTGTGTTTGAAGTCTGAACTCATCAACAAGACATGAAAATCTACTTCGTTCTACAAATAAAATAACATGAAAGAATCTCTGAAAAACCTTCATAATTACAAGACTGTATGAACATCCATATAAATCGAGCATCCAATATTCCTTTTCACATCTCAAACAAACTCTTCCCGTCACATTCAAACAATCTGAATACATCCCGCAGTCATATCCTACTCATCATATAGCCATCTGACCACTCACCGAGCCACCAGTCCCACTCATAGGGAAACCACTGGACATTGAAATCCAAAAGCACATGCTCACACAATTGAAACTACCAAGCTTAAACTACGGTCCAATTCGGGCCTCAAGTCTTCCAGACTGGCCCATTACCAAAACTTATAAAACACATCTCGCACCTCATCCATGGAATTCCACAAACCGTTGATGTACAGCTGATACCCAGAGCTCAAATGCGCATACGAGTGAGAGGAAGGAATTCAAAGAGATACGCTTCAAGCTAAATCAATGTCGCACGATAAGAAAAGAAAGATGGGAAGTTTATCCTAAATGCCCTGTAGCATCTCGAAGATAGGTATGGACGTCATCATACCGATCCGCAAAAGTCTACTAGACACTTGCTCATGACTCGTAGAACCAATGAACCTAGAGCTCTGATACCAACTTATCACGACCCAATATCCAACTAGTCGTGATGGCACCTAACGCAACCCGTTAGGTAAGCCAAATTTTCAATAACCCAACTCAAGGAGATCTACCGAGAAAATAAATGATGAAATAACTGAAATTTTATACAAAAATCCCAAGGATTGGTTGTACAAATCATGCGCTTCTAAGATTTAGAGTATACAAAATTGGTATGAAGTTATTACATCATCTGTTCGAAATATACATGAATAGAAAATCTAAAGCTACCATGAACAAGAGGCAGCTACAACTGGAATGCAGGTACATCTTTAACGCCAGCTTCCACCATACACAGCAATATTAGCTTCAAAATTTGCACGCAAGGTGCAAAAGTGTAGTATGAGTACAACCGACCACATGTACTCAACAAGTAACAAACCTAATCTTAGGTTGAAAGTAGTGACGAGCTTGGACAATGGTCAGAGTCCAACACCTATAGCCAAGAACAACTCGTAACAATATAATGAAATAGTACGAGTAATATTCAAAGATATAATGCGCAGCGCGCTCATTGCTACGGAAAATAGGCATGCTTTTCAGGTATAACAATAAAACCTAAATCTTTCACCGAAGTTGCCAAATGTGTATATGTCAGAAAAACTATGATTTTTCCCAAAAATACTTTCGAAAACAAATAAGATGCTCCATTATCAGATAGCATGAGAATAGTACATCGCTATGCCTACGTGTCAATGTGTATGAGAAGTCATAAATGTCACAATACCATATAACATGAGGAAATGCATCTCTCCTATATGACCAGTATGCATGTCAAATGTAATGCACCATAGTGATAACTCATGTGCTTATGCTCTCGGAGTATTCAACCTCACTCAGCACGCTCAATCACTCAGCACCTCCCAATCACTCAAAACTCTAAATCACTCAGCACCTCCCAATCACTCAACACTCTTAATCACTCGACGCTCGCACTCAGCACTCGCACTCATCAGTACATGCGCTCACTGCTGGTATGTCAGACTCTGGAGCGGCGAATCCTCCCCAAGCGCTAATATAAGCCAATCATGGCATGCTGCGGTGTGTAGCCCAATCCCATCATGAATCAATAAAGCCTGTTGCGGCGTGCAGCTCGATCCCATAAATATCACTCACAATCAGGACCTCGACCTCACTCAGTCATCAATCTCTCCAATCTCTTGGACATACAAATCTCATGCCAATCAGCCCAAACAATAATAACATAATGTAACAACAAATGATAACATACACTGAGATATGATACGCAAATGAATGAATACGATTGAGTATGTAATTGCAATTTAAGCAAATAACTCAATAGTAGAAATGACCTCAGTGGGTTCCAACAGAATAAGTATAGGCCTAAACATGATTTCTAACATGGATCACAGCTCAATTACTCTATGAATTTCATGGATAGAAACAACATAGATAACTACACAGTACCACATAATCAACCGAGTCATAATTCACACTGTGCATGCCAACACGCCCGTCACCTAGCTTGTGTGTCACCTCAACGCCAACACATAACACGTATATTCAAGGATGCATACCCTCAGCAGCAAGTTTAGAAGTGTTACTTACCTTGAACAAGCCAAATCCAATACCGACCAAGCCAAACAGTACTCTAGAAATGCCATCCCGTGCATACCGACCTCCGAACGACTCAAAACTAGCCAAAAGCAACTCAAGAATATCAAATAATGCCAAAGAAATTCAGGGAATTCAAAGGAATTCCAAAACACAAGCGCATACGAGTGAGTGAAAGGAATTCAAAGAGATACGCTTCAAGCTGAATCAATGTCGCACGATAAGGAAAGAAAGATGGGAATTTTATCCTAAATGCCTTGTAGCCTCTCAAAGATAGGTATGGACATCATCATATTGATCTGCAAGGCTCTACTAGACACTGGCTCATGACTAGTAGACTTTATGCTAGAGCTCTGATACCAACTTGTAATGACCTAAAATCCAACTAGTTGTGATGGCACCTAGCCCAACGCGCTAGGTAAGACAATTTATCAATAATCCAACTCAAGGAGATCTACTGAAAAAATAAATGATGAAATAACAGAACCTTCATACAAAACTCCCAAGGATTGGTAGAACAAATCATGAGCTTCTAATATTTAGAGTTTACAAAGCTAGTATGAAATAATTACAATGAGGAGCCGGTGGCCATTCTAGCTCGACGGGTCTGGAAGTTGAGTTCTAAGAGTTATCCTTTAGTTCGAGTGCAGTGGAGAGGTCAGTCGATCGAGGAAGCCACGTGGGAGTTCGAGTCCGACATGCAGAGTAGATACCCACACCTTTTCACCAGTCCAGGTACCTTTTTATGTCCGTTCGAGTACGAACATTTATTTTTGAGGTGGAGAATGTGATGATCCGATAGTTCATTTTTAGTTTTAGCCTTTATTTTAGTGTTTCGAGGCCTTGGATATCTCTATTTAGCATTCCTCGATTTGCATGCATAGTCTGTGTCTTTTTCCAGAAAATGTTTATGTGAAAAATTAAGGAAAATGTGAATTTTAGCCTTGAAAATAATTTGAGTTGACTACGGTCAACATTTTGTATAAACAGACCCAAATCAGTATTTTGACGGGCCCGATAGGTCCGTATCATAATTTGGGACTTGGGCGTATGTCCAAAATTTGATTCGGAAGTCCCTAACTTGATTTAACGTGATTTTTTAAAAACTAGTAATTTTAAGGTTTAAAGAATTCCTAAGTTTGACCGTAGGTTGACTTTATTGCTACTGGGTTCGAATTTCGGTTTCGGAACTTGGTATAGGTTCATTTAACTATTTATGACTTTCCTGCAAAATTTGGTACAAAACAAAGTTGATTTGACGTGATTCAGACATCCGATTGTAAATTTGAAAGTTATTAAGTTTCTTTGAAAATTTCTTACATTTTGATGTCCGATTTGTAGTTATAGATGTTATTTTGGTATTTTGATCACGCGAGCAAGTTCGTATAATGTTGATACACTTGTGTCCATGTTTGGTTAGGAGCCGAAGGGGATCAGGTGAGTTTCGCATAGGCTACCGATTGGATTTCGAGACTTGGATATATGCCGGTTTGCTGTTGCTGGTGTTTCCTACTTTGTGCTTCCGGATCGCAAAGCTACTCTCGCAATCACGAAGGGGAATTGGGGCTGGGGAGGAATTTCCTCTACGCGAACACGGGGACATGGACGCGAACGCAAAGTAGTGGGGGGCTCACCCTTCTCGAACGCGATGAGTTATGGGATTTAGGGGCAGGTTGGACGGTAAGTCTACGCGAACGCGGGCTTTGGCTTGCGAACATGGGCTTTGGCTTGTGAACCCGAATGCAAGGGGGATAATCCTTCGCGAACGCGAAGGTTTGATCGCAATCGCGATGGCCATTTGTCTAGTGCTCTTCGCGAACGCATCAGGTGCTTCGCGAATGCGAAGAACACTTGACGCCTAGGTATTAAACCGTTCCAAAGTCAGAATTTCCTTCATTTTTCACCATTTCTAAACTTGAGCTCGGCCTAGAGGCGAATGTAAAGAGAAATTTTATCCCCACTTCATAGGTTAGTAGATTTTAACTCGTTTTCTTCTATTTCCATCAACACGCATAGATTACTAACCTTTAATCTGTGCTTTTTCATGGTAGAAAATTAGGGATTTGGGTAGAATCGGAGATTTTTTTAAAATTAAGATTTAGACCTCGAATTGAGGTCGGATTTCACCAAATCACATAACCGAGCTCGAGGGTGAATGGGTTATCGGGTTTTGGTCCAAATCTTGGGCTTTGACCAAGCGGGCTCGAGGTTGACGTTTGTTGAGTTTTTCCATAATCATTAAAGTTTGAATTGTTTTCACTCGTGGGTAGTTTTTAAAGCCTATTTTGAATTGTTTGAACTATATTGGTTAGATTCGATTGGATTGGAGGCGAATTTTAGAGGAAAAACCCCGGTTGAGCTTTGATTTGATTGCGGAGCGAGGTAAATGTTGGATCTAACCTTGACTTGAGGAAATTAGGAATTTTTGAATTATGTGTTATGTGGATTATGTGAGAAAATGGCGTATATGCAAGGTGACAGTGTATATACGCCGTTAAGATATTCGTTTCCATGTTTCTCGTTAATTTCATGATTTATCTTATTCCATGCCTTAATTGTTACATGCTTTATTTGACATCTATATCGTAACTTTTATTTGTCATTTAAATTATTCTTGTATTAAATTGATTGTCCCTTCCATGACTCCATGCTTATTTGTTACTTACCATTAAATGTTTTACTCGCACACCTTGATTGTTACATGCTTTACTTGTCATGTTGTTTTTGTAATATTTGTTGTATTCCTTTGATTATTACGTGGTTCCTTTTTTGCCTTGCACTCATACTCTTTGATTATAGAAATTCTTGTAAATTGAGTTATTGGATTGTTTATGTTTATGAAAATTGTTTGTGGATCGGGTTGCACGCCGCAACGGAAATTGAAGAACAATAAATTGAAATGGTGGAATAGGGAGGATTATGATATTGATAAATAATAATATGGTGGGATCGGGTTGCGACCCGCAATGGTTTGTGTACATAATGTTTGGTATTGATAATTGGTGATATGATGGAATAAGGGAGGATTATGATATTGATTAATGATGATACGATGGGATCGGGTTGTGCGCCGCAACAGATTGTTCAAGTTATACTTGATATTGATAACAGATGTTATTGTGGGATCGGGTTGCCGATCGCAACAGATTGTATGTGTTATACTTGTCATTGTTGTTGTATTAGTTTCAGCATTTTATATGAGATTACGAGGTTTGTTATTTTGGTTTTTCTATTAGCGAGGTTTGAATTCATTTTCGTAAATTAATCGCTTTACTTTCATTCTGTTTTCCTTTCCATGTTATTATTATTATTACTGCATACAGGTTATTGTAAGTGGTTCGCTTTAGCCTCGTCACTACTTCGTTGAGGGTACTCTTGGCACTTATAGAGTACATGTGGTCGGTTATACTTATACTACACTTTGCACTTCTTATGTAGATACCGGAGTTGGTCCTAGCGGCGTTCAGTAGATTTGCTCGGATCCAGTTGTTGACGGAGACTTGAGGTATAGCTGCACGACGTTCGCCGCCCTAAAGTCCCCTTCCCTCCTATTTTTACTATTTTCGAGTTTCAAAATAGTGTATTTTATTCAGACCATGTTTGTAGCACTCTAGATGTTCATGTACTCGTGACACCAGTTTCTGGGTTATGTTTAGACTCGCCATTCAGTATTATTATATTATACTTCAGACCTATATCGTTCTCATTGCTAATATTTTATCATAAATTGTTAAAAATTAGTAAATTCTCTGTTCACGTCAGCTTGCCTAGTAAGCAAATGTTAGGCGCCATCATGACTCCTAGGTTAGGATTCTGGGTCGTGACAGTATGTTATCCCCTTTTTAGGACCACCGACAACATCCAACAAAATCTTCTGCACTTCTTCGTCTGAAATGGAAGGTGGGTCGCCTTGCTCATTCAGTGGCAATCTCTGATTGTACTCCTCCACAATAGTCTTATAGCGACCCTTTATTTAGAAGATAGAAAATTATTAACTATATAATATTATAAACATTAATTTTAAGTTGTAGTAGTTATGAAACTTACATATGTAGTCTTCGTCCGGTCCTCGACCCATCTACTTAGATCTGTCGGTGCCTTCTTCTTCCGGATGTGAGTCTCCATAAAGAACTCATCGTGAGTCAGCTTCCTCCCATATTTTGTTTCCTACAAATATAAGTAAAACATGTTAACTAAATTAAAATAAATATAGTTTGATAAATTTAAATTTAAATGCTTTAAGAAATTACCAGTAGTCTTCTCGCACTCCCCATGCTCCTTGCACCCACACAGTGCAAGGAGCCACCCTTCTCAGATGCTCGGGTCTTCTTTCCCTGTTCTCTCCTCTTCTCGAAATCCTCAGTGATGCATTGCCATAGTAGATCCTCCCATAAATGCGGTAGAACCCATGAAAACTTCTCGTTTTTCTTCCGAGCAGAACCGAAGGAATCGGATAGTCTCTTACGGCATTTGAACTCAAAATTTGCAAGAATGGCACTGTTATGTCGGTCCTCACATGCACACTTAGTCTGCAAATGAAGTGCGTAACGTTAGATAAAAATATTGCTAATATAATACTAAATAGATAGGAATTGTATTAATATCTTAAATTGGTTGAAAATTTTCTCCACGAGCTCCGGTGGAGAATTACTCCAAGTCGCATAATGTGCATCATACAACCAGCCAAGAGCTTCAGTGATTATCTTTGTAGTCTGATGACTTGGTATGAACCTGCAACATAACAATTACATTAAATAAACAAGACTAGCTATTATAATGCAGCAAAAACAAAGAAGTAATAAATAAATCTTACCCATTGCCCTCAAGTCTGATGATCATCCTATGATAACGATTATACCGCACTGTATCTGGATCATCATCCTTTGGTGCATCTGAAGCATGCATAGAAGGGGAGGCATTTGGCTCAACGCTACTATCCCGAAGGAGAAGTCTAGAAATGCTAGGAGACGAACTCCGTAGAGAGGGAGACGGGGTCACTGATGAAGATGGATGCAATTTAGACCCCTGCTGCAATCCATCTGTAATCTAGATGGATGCAATCCAGCTGGTGATGAAGCAAATGGAGCAGATGACAGGCGTATCACCACATGGCCCTGTGATTTCTAACCTGGAGTAGCCATGTAACTATATGTAAGATTATGTGGAGGAAGCGAGATATAGCCCTTTGGTGGAGAATGGTAAGAATACTGCTAGGAGGGCGAATGGTAGGTAATCTGATGAATAGACAGATGTGGTGGAAAAGATGTGTGCCTAGAAGATTGCTGTCGGGCATCAGCGAAGGAGGGATGCAAGCGTGGAGTGGAAGGAAGCGAGGGTGTAGCACTATCCTCATGATCAATAGGCCGTTTATCCTTCCTAGACCTACCTCGACCCCTACCAGTCATCTGCATAAATTAAAGAAAATATTAGAATTGAGAATATAAATCTATATAAGCTGAGAGCACTTGAAAAAACTAACATGCTAATCGTCTTCGAAATATCCTTCCTCATCCAAAAATTCTTCCTCTTCACTTATTTCATTTTCATCAGGCTTAGTACATTCTCAACTTCCACCCTACCCGTAGGCTTAATTTTGATTACAACCAACCAATCAGACTTATTCCTCCGTAATATATATGAAGCATAATACACTTGCCTAACATTTTCTGCAATTATAGAAGGATCATAGCGATCATACTCCCTCTTTTTATTAACCTCAATTATGTTGTACTGCGAGTGTACATTTGTACCTCTTTTAGGTGTTGGGTCAAACCACTTGCATTGAAAAAGTATAATCTTCTTATTTGGCCAACCTGAATATGATAATTCTAGAATCTCTTTGATCACGTCATAATAATCATTTTCCCCATCCTGGTTGCCTTCACACCTTTAACAGACACCCCACTGTTATTGCTTTTTTTATACTTGGAGCATTACTCGGTGTTAAATTTGTAACCATTACTTAGACATAGTTGTAACCGTAGGTGCAGGTCCCCAAGATATATCTTTCAAAAATTGATTAACACCGTTGTTTGGATTATTGACCCACATGTAGTGTTAAAAAAATCACAAGTCGCAAGTATATTAATAAGTGACCAAGTATGTATATTCACATGTGAGCAGGTACGTAAGTTGCAGTTACACACTCTTTAAACCATGCGTTAAATGTAGAATATACAACATCATGGCCAAACTGACTCACGAAGTCACTAAGCAATACATTGAAAATTTTGTTAGTTGCATCAACCTAATTAAATAATATTCCATGTAAATTAACATTACGTCAATACTTACTTAAGAAAGGGTTAAACTTCCGGACAATTTAGCAATACATGATTTGAAGTTGATTTGTACTCCATACTACTTAGGCCTCTTTTTTATCGATCTTTAGAACCTTGGCCTGTTTATTAAATATGGACATTGGTGGATATAATGGATCATTCTCAATCACGACATTGTGTCAATTGGGCCTATTTCTAGCATGCGGCACATGACCCTCAAAGTAGTAAGATCAAAAATGGGCAGTTTTCGTTGCAAGATAGGCTTCGCATATAGATCCTTCAATCATATTCATCTGTTTAACAAATCGTTTACACTTGTCGATAGTCTTGCACATTTTCATATTAGACAATAACGTTAAAGAAAATTACAAGAATGAATGAAGGTTTGATCATTACCTCTCGAATGGATACATCCACCTGTATTGAACTGGCCCTCCAAGTCGCGCTTCGTGTACAAGGTGAATTGGAAGGTGTTCCATCACGTCAAAGAAACCACATGCAAAAATTCTATCCATCTTATACTGATTACAGGAATATTCCGATTCATTTGAAATAGGTTTTCTTTCCTTAATATGGTAGAACATAAGTATTTTAAGAACAAACTATCTTTATGATGGGTTTCCAGATATTTTCAGGAAAACCACAAAATGCAATAGGATTAAAGTTTTCATGAAGATTTGACAGTAATGATTTTTCACATGAGTCAGCTTCCCTTCAATCATATCAGCTGTTTTCCCAAGTTCGAAGCATAGTGCTCAGGAATCTTTAGGTTTGTAACCTACTCACAAATATGTCATCTTTGTGCCAAAGAGAATGTGTAGCTGGCCTTGGGCTTGAACACCTTACCATTGTTCGCAGACTGCAAATGTGATTCAGGTCGCCTGCAATATTCTTGTAAGTCCAGTCTAGCCTTCTGATTATCTTTTGTCTTATTCTTATCATCCATCACTGTGTTGAACAAATTGTCAAAATAGTTCTTCTCAATATGTATGACATCAAGATTGTGTCGGAGAAGATTATCCTTCCAATATGGCAACTCCTAAAATATGCTCTGTTTTGTCCAGTTATAGGTAACACCATATCCAGGGAATCTAGAAGGTGGGGCATCGGTAACTTTAGCGAAGTTTTGAACCCTCTCCCAAATTTTCTCACCGGAAAAAATTGGAGGTGGCAAATCATGTTCAACTGTAGTCCTTTTTAATGCATTCTTCATCCTTCTAAACTCATGATCAACTGGCAAGAACTGAAGATAACAATCAAACCATGACTGCTTTCGACCATGTCTTAAAGTGAACGCTTTACCATTTTTCAAGTAGTAAGGACAAGCTAACTTTCCAGCAATCATCCACCCAGACAATATTCCATACGCAGTAAAATTATTAATGGTCCACATTAAATTAGCACGCAAGTTGAAATTTTGCTTAGTTGATATGTCATATGTCTCAACTCCATCATACCACAACTGTTTTAGCTCATCAATCAGAGGTTGTATATATACATCAATCAAACTCTTCGGATTGCGGGGACCGGGAATAACACAATTTAAAAATATATATGGACTAGTCATACACATTTCAGGCAAAAGATTATACGCGTACTAAAGACTGGCTAGCATGAATATTGTGTTGCAGAAACAAAAAATGGCGTGAAACCATCAGCACACAAACCCAACCAAACATTCATCGGTTCACTAGCAAAATCTGGATATGTCCTATCAAAATGCTTCCAAGCTTCTCCATCTGAAGGATGATACATAAGACCAGGTGGCCTTCTATTTCATAGTGTCATCTCATATGAGGAGAGGAACTCATCGATGTGTACAACCTCTTTAGTCTAGGAATAAAGGTAAATAATGCATCGACTTCACAGCAACCTTATTCCCGCTGCACCCGCTTAAAACGAGGTTTTTCACAAAATTTACAACTTTCTAAATCCGAATCACCCTTATAATACAACATGTAACCAATACGCAACAATCGATTCTCATAAACGAGAGTCCTGACTTAGAAACCAATCTTTTAGCCTTATAAAAATCTTTGGGTATGTTGAAAGTTGGGTCAACTAGTTCACGCATAAGGCCAATGAAAGAATTCATTCCCGCTTGAGAAATATTGGTATTTGATTTGATACTCAATAATCTAACCACAACAGAAAACTGAGAGTGCATACTCTTTTCACTTAGTGGATAACTAGCAGCCTCTAACTGTTCATAAAAATGTTGTGCCTCTTCGTTTGGAAGTTGTTCAACACTTTCCTGGGGTTCAAACTCAAAGTGTATCCCAAAAGCATCCGCAACCATTTCATGGTATCTAGGATGTTGAATGTTATTCTCCACCGGCCTACTACTTTCACCAACAACTATATTATGAAATACACCATCACTACCATCAACCTCTCCACGACTAGTCCACACAAAATAATTATCCATAAACCATTTTTTATAAAGACGAGTCTTAACATCCTCCGATCCCAAAAAATGCAAACACCTACACTTCACTTCGCATAAGGACACCTAATCATCCCTCCAATCTGAAATGGTTCAAGTGACATTGTATGCCTAATAAATTCATTAACCCTTTCTATAAATTCCTCCCTAAAAAACCGACGATTAGGATAATTCTTATTATATATCCAACTACGATATTCCATCTACACAAAGAACAAAAAATTACATGTTTTATTAATTGAGTATTCAAATTAATTTATAGCTTAAGTTACATAATAAACTTTAGTAACAATATAGTAAATTTAAATAATTTAACTGCATATTAATTTGAATAATATATTGTTCTAACCCTATCATTAATCATAATTAGACTCGCTAAAATAATAAATTAGTTAAAACATTCAATTAGACTAACTCACTTAGTATTAATCATAATTAATAAACGCTAAATAATAATTTAATAAGCCCTAAATTATAATTTAATAAACTTTATCGTAATCATGATCAATAAAATTGAAAAAATAAAATTAGCTAAGTAAAGCATAATCATAACCTTCTCACATAATATCTTCTAAATTAGCTAAGCCAAGTACATTACATGATATCATAAAAAATATCAATAAGAGAAAATCCTAAATCTAAAGAATTAAAAATCAATTGAAAGAATCCCAAAATCCCAAATTCAATAAGAGTAAACTCGTAAACCCTAGTTTATACAATTGAAAGAATTTAAATAACCAAAATTAACAAATATAGATAATTAACCTTCAAAGAGAGGAGAGGGGTATGATATGGGAGTGGGTGGAGGCGACGAGCAGTGGTAGCGCGGCGGTGGTGAGGCCAACAGCGGATGGGGAAAGACGAAGAGGGGGTTTGATTTTGGGTGAGAAGAGAGTGATGAGTTAATTTTAGGTGGGATTTAGGAAGGATTAGCAGCTTTGGAAGAGAGAGTGAGAGAAAGAGAAAAGAGAGAATGGGGAAGAAACCCGTCTCTGGCAATCCTAAATTAAAGATTTCTGACCGACTTCGATCGAAAATTGCGGTCGGTACATTTAAGTTTTAATTGACCATTTGACCAGAACATTCCCGACCCAAAATCGGTCAGTATTTCAATTTTAAATATATTTGTGTAAAATAATTTAATTATAAACCGATCGAAGTCGGTCGTTTTTAGTCAATTTATCAAAATTGCTTTTAAATAAGTAATATTTAATATTTAATTAACTATCTAATACATACACACATATTTAATTATGTGTGTGTGTATTTAATTACTTTTATATAGGCACTATATCCTATGTGTGTATATATATATATACATATATGTATATAATATTTAATTTATTTAACATATTAAATTTTAATGTTATATATATATATATATATATATATCGTGGGATTTGACCGAGTATATGTTGTTGTTGTTACAACTTTAGTTTTAATATAACACTATATCTGATAACACTATACATTTTTCTTTGAAATGTGTTCTAGCATGTTGGATTCCGATACTTAGACTCGATTGCTCACACATTAAAACTCAATAATTAATTTATTAAGGCCGTCAGTGTGCCCGAGCATGTTGTTAGTTAAAATCAAAAATATGCATGTTCTAGGTTAAATAAAGTGATAAAAAATATATCCTAGGTTAATTGAATATAATTGAATTTTTGATTGATCCGCTGATCAAGTATCCGAGGAAAGTACTAATCAGGTGATCGAGAATAACTAGATTATCACATAGAACTTCGATTGTATAATCTAGTTATTTTCAATTGATCCACTAATCAACTATAAAGGATGCCACATTGCCGAATAACTAGATTACCACATAGCGTTGATGTAGCGTCCTTCATAGTTGACCAGTAGATCAATTGAGAATAACTATGTGATGACCCGATAGGTCATTTATAATTTTACCCATCATTTTTGTGTTCTGATACCTCGTATAGCTCTGTTTAGCCTTTCTCGATTTGCATGTGCAGTCCGTGTCCTTTTTCTGGAAGGTTTTTATAAGAAAATTGAAGAACATGTGAAATCGTGCCTTAAAACTCAATTGAGTTGACTACGGTCCACATTTTGTGTAAACGGACTCGGATCAGTGTCTTGACGGTCCTGATGGGTCCGCATCGTGATTTGGGACTAGGGCGTATGCCCGGAATTGAATTAGGAAGTTCCAAGCTTGAATTAACACAATTTGTTAAAAACTGGAAATCTAACGGTTTAAAGAACTCTTAAGTTTGACAGTAAATTGACTTTGTTGCTACCGGGTTCGAATTTTGGTTCCGGAACCTGATATAAGTTTGTTACAATATTTGTAACTTGTCTGCAAAATTGGGTGCAAAACGGAATTGATTTGACGTGATTCAGACATCCGGTTGAAAAATATAAAGTTTTTCAGTTTCTTTGAAAATTCCATCCATTTTGGTGTCCGATTCGTAGTTTTAGGTGTTATTTTTGTGTTTTGATCACGCGAGCGTGTTCATATGATATTTCTGGACTTGTGTGCATGTTTGGTTTGGATCCTCGAGGACTCGGGTGAGTTTCGGACGCGTGGCAGAGTGTTGCAAGACTTAGGACTTTGCTGCTTCTGGTGCACAGGCCTCAGACCTCGCAATTGTGAGGTATGGTTCCATTTGCGATAATAGGGCCTCTGTCAGGTTCGCACTTGCGAACAACTTCTTCGCAATTGCGAAGACGGGGCTGGGACAACAGGGATCACAATTGAGATCAATTGGTTGCTTTTGCGAAGCTCCAATGTTCGCATTTGCGAACAAACCATCACAATTGCGATGGCAGCAGAGATGTGAATTCTTCGCATTTGCGAGGACTTTTTCGCATTTGTGGATCGCCTGGACAAAAGAGGGAAAAAACGGGATTTAGCTCATTTCTTTCAAAATCTCAACCCTAAACACCCTAGAGGTGATTTTCCCTAGAGATTTTCTTTCTAAATTCATTGGTAGGTAACTTTAATCTACTTCTTTTCAATTACCCTTTACATTTCATAAGTTTTCAACATCAAATCTAGGATTTCCATGGTAGAAATTACGGATTTTTGTAAATTTGGGATTTAGACCTCGAATTGAGGTCAGATTTCGAAAATAATTTTATAATTGGGCTCGGGGTGAATGGGTTATTGGATTTTCGTCCAAATCTCGAGTATTGACCAAGCGGGCCCGGGGTTGACATTTGTTGACTTTATCCGAAATCATTAAAGATTGAATCTTTTTCACTCATGGGTAGTTTCTAAAGCTTATTTTGAATTGTTTGAACGGTATTTGGTTAGATTCGATTGTTTTGGAGGCGGATTTTAGAGGAAAGGCCCCGGTTGAGCTTTGATTTGGTTGCCTCGCAAGATAAGTGTCGTGGTTAACCTTGACTTGAGGGATTAGGAATTGTTTGCCTATTTGCTACGTGACTAACGTGTGGGTATAACGTATATGTGAGGTGACGAGCATTTATGCATTATTGTGGGATAAAGCGTGCGGGTGGAACTTGTTTCCTTGTGATTTGTTGCCTTTTAATTATGATATCCATGTTTGTATTAGATTATTACTCATTTGATCATTCCTCCTGTAATTTTTGCTTAATTAGTAATGGTTGAGTATTTTGGAAGTTGAGGTTTGGTATCTTGGAATCATATTGGACGTAAAGCACATTCTCCACACTATTTATCTCCTGAATTTATATTATCTTTACTACATGGTAAGGGAGAGTGTTAAAGCACGAATGGTGATGCCGTGCCATTTCATTATCTCATTTATTGATTAATACATAGTGAGAAATAGAATTGAAGCACGAAGGGTGATGTCGTGCCATCTATAACATTTATTCATAGTTATATGGTGAGATCGAGAGTAAAAGAACGAAGGGTAATGCCGTGCCATTCTTCCCAATTATTCATTGATACATGGGCAAATCGAGAGTAAAAGCACGAAGGGTGATGCCGTGCCATTTCACTTTACTTATGTCATCATTTCATGGTAAGGATTAGAGAAAAGGCACAAAGGGTGATGTCGTGTCATCTTTATACCGTATGTTTATCTGTCCTCATAGGTTGATGATTTATTTGTCTATCTTGTGTTGTCATACCTATCGTAGTTATCGTATCTTTCCTCCCTTTCGCATGTCCCCTCTAATTGTACATTGTTAAATCTCTGTTTTGTTGTTGTTGTACACATATACATTTTGTACAGGTTTAATTACGTGAGTGTCCTATCATAGCCTCGTCACTACCTCGTCGAGGTTAGGCTCGTCACTTACGGAGTACATTGGGTCGGTTGTACTCATACTACACTTCTGCACTTCTTGTGAAGATTTTGGTATTGGGCCCAATGGTGCGTGAGGTGTGCCAGTTCGGATCATTGCACACGGATACTTGAGGTAGATTTGCTGGCGTCCATAGACCTTGGAGTCCCCTTCCTCTTCCCTTTTTTACTGTTCATTTCATTTGAAACAATTGCATTTATTTCAGACTCTGTTTGTAGAACTTCTAGTAGCTCGTGTACTCGTGACTCCGGATCTCTGGGAGTAGATATTATTACATGACTTATGTCGGTGTGTATTAGATTGAGTTTCTATCTCTCATTATTTATCGTCACCTTGTTTAAACTGTTAAAATTTGGCTATTTAACTATCTCATGTCGGCTTGCCTAGCGAGTGGATGTTAGGCGCCATCACGACCCCGAGGTTGGGATTCCGGGTCGTGACAAGTTGGTATCAGAGAACTAGGTCGCCTAGGTCTCACGAGTCACCATCAAGCTTAGTAGAGTTTGGAGGATCGGTACGAAGGCATCTGTACTTATCTTCTAGAGGCTATGGAGTTTAGGAAAAATATCACTTCTTTCTTACTTTGTTATGCGATTCTTATTCTATCATTGATGATTGAGCCCTTCTATTCTTGTTCTCTCGCAGATAGAGAGAACACACACTGCATCTACAGCCGGATAGGAGCCGGAGCCCCCTGTGGCAGCTGCTACCAGGGCAAAGGTCGAGACCGAGGCTGAGCTAGAGGCCAAGGCAGAGGCAGAGCTCAGTCTAGAGCTCGAGCAGCTGCACCTACAGTGTTGCCTTAGGTAGATTTTGAAGAGGAGATTCCAGCTCAAACAGTACCCGTCGGACCAGCTCAGGTTCTGGAGGGGTTCATAGCCACTCCAGTGCTTCAGGACGCTCTAGTCCGTTTGGTAGGCCTTATGGAGAGTTTGGCCCAAACTGGTACCTTTTTGGTGGCACCAGTTGTCTTTCGGGCTGGGAGAGGAGCACAAACTCCCAGTACTCACACCCCGGAACAGGTGGCTCCCTAGTATCAGACTCCAGCAGCCCCGCCAGTTGGGGTAGTTCAACCGGTTATTGCGGCACAGGCCGATGATAGGCCCGCTATGTCTTCTGAGGCTACGTTGAGGTTGGATAAGTTTACCAAGCTCTTTCCTGTTCATTTCAATAGTGCATCTTCTGAGGACCCACAAGATCTCTTGGACCGTTGCCACAAGGTGTTGCGCAACATGGGTATAGTTGGGACCAATGAGATCGATTTTCCAGCATTTCAGATAACTGGTTCTGCCTAGAGATGGTGGAGAGATTATATGTTGACTAGACCAGCTGGGTCGCCTGCACTTGCCTGGGATCAGTTCTCATAGCTATTTCTAGAGAAGTTCATTACTATCACTTTGAGAGAGGAGTACCGCATGCAGTTCGAGCGTCTTCAGTAGGGTGGTATGACTATTACCCTATACGAGACTCGATTTGTGGACCTAGCTCGCCATGCCACTACCTTGCTTCCTACTGAGAGGGAGAGAGTGAGGAGATTTATTAATGGGCTCACTTTCATTCACAAGCTATAGATGGCCAAGGAGACCGGGAGTGATATTTCTTTCCATACGATCGTAGATATTGCGAGAAGGATCAAGCTGGTTCATGCTCAGGAGATGGGGCCGGTGTCTGATAAGAGGCCTCGTCATTCTGGTAGTTTTAAGGTGCCTCATCTGGAGGATTTTGGTAGAGGCCATCCTCCCAGGCCGTTTCAGTCAGTGTTTCAAGCATCCTACGGTGCTTCGGGCAGTCGGGGACCTTATGTGTCTCATCTTGAGCAATTAGCCTACAGTGAACCACCAGCTCCTATTAGTGTACCTCTAATCCAAAGTTGTCAGAGTCGTTACCCAGGTCAATAGGTCCAGTTCCAGGGTCAGCAGCAATAACAGCCAAGAGCTTGTTATACTTGTGGTGATCCAAGGCACATTGCTAGCTTTTGCCCCCGGTCACAGGGCAGCGTGCATCATCAGGGTTCTAGTGACATGATTTCGACACTAATTACTCCACCGCCCGCGCAACCAGCTAGAGGCAGGGGTCAGGCAGCCAGAGGTGGAGGTCAGACCGTTAGAGGTAGAGGCCAGCCAGTTAGAGGCTATCCTAAAGAAGTGGTTCAGAGTAGTGGGGCCCAGCTCCGATGTTATGCTTTCCCATCTAGGCATGAGGCTGAGTCATCTGACGCCGTTATCACAGGTATTATTCAAGTTTGCCATAGAGATGCTTCAGTTCTATTTGATCCGGGATTTATTTATTCCTATGTGTCATCCTGTTTTGCTTCATATCTGATCGTGCCACGTGATTCTTTGAGTGCCCCTATGTATGTGTCCATGCCTGTGGGAGATTCTATTATTGGAGATTGCGTCTATCACTCGTGTATGATTACAATTGGGAGCCTTGAGACTAGCTTAGATCTTCTACTTCTTGATATGGTAGGTTTCGATGTTATCTTGGGTATGGATTGGCTGTCACCTTATCATTCTATATTGGACTGTCACGCCAAGACGGTGACCTTAGCCATGCCGGGGTTGCCTCGATTAGAGTGGAGAGGGACTCCTGGCCACTCTACCAGCAGAGTTATTTCTTATATGAAGGCTCGACGCATGGTCGAGAAGGGATGTCTAGCTTATTTGGCCTATGTCCGCGATTCTAGTGTGGAGGTTCCTTTCATGGATTTAGTACCAGTTGTTCATGAGTTTCTAGAGGTGTTTCTTGTACATCTGTCGGGGATGCCACCCGACAGAGATATTGATTTCAGTATTGATTTGGCTCTAGGCACTCAGCCTATTTCTATTTCGCCATACCATATGGCCTCGCCGGAGTTGAAGAAGTTGAAGGAGCAGTTATAAGACTTGCTTGATAAGGTATTCATTAGACCTAGTGTCTCGCTCTGGGGTGCGCCCGTGTTGTTCATGAAGAATAAAGGTGGGTCGATGAGGATGTGTATAGACTATCGGCAGTTGAACAGGGTCACTATCAAGAACAAGTATCCGTTGCCAAGGATTGGTGACTTATTTGATCAACTTCAGGGTGACAAGGTATTTTTGAAGATTGATTTGAGGTCTGGCTACCATTAGTTGAATATTAGGGCATCTGATGTCCCTAAGGCGGCTTTTCGGACTCACTATGGACATTATGAGTTTCTAGTGATGTCCTTTGGGTTGACAAATGCCCTAGCAGCATTTATGGATTTGATGAACCGGGTGTTCAAGCCCTATTTGGATTCTTTTGTGATCGTATTCATTGATGATATCTTGATTTACTTCCGCAGTGGAGGGGAACATGAGCAGCATCTTCGGATTGTACTTCAAAGTCTGAGAGATAGCTAGTTATATGCCAAGTTTTCAAAGTGTAAGTTTTGGTTAGACTCGGTCACCTTTTTGGGTCATGTTGTATCGGAAGAGGTTATAAAGGTGGATCCTAAGAAAATTGAGGCATTTTAGAACTAGCCTAGACCTACTTCAACTACAGAGATTCAGAGTTTCCTGGGTTTGGCAAGTTATTACCGCCGATTCGTGAAGAGGTTTTCATCCATAGAAGCCCCATTGACTAGATTGACCTAGAAGGGTGTCCCATTCAGATGGTCGGATGAGTGTGAGTTGAGCTTTTAGAAGCTCAATACTGCTTTGACTACGGCGTCAGTGTTGGTGTTGCCCACAAGTTCAGGATCCTACACGGTGTATTGTGATATATCTCGTATTGGGCCAATACAGTATTAACGCAGGATGGCAGGGTGACTGCATACGCGTTGCGGCAGTTGAAGGTTCATGAGAAGAATTACCATGTTCATGACTTAGAGTTGGCAGCCATTGTTCATGCACTGAAGATTTGGAGGCACTATCTTTACAGCATGTCGTGTGAGGTATTCACGGATCATTGGAGTCTACAGTATTTGTTCAAGCAAAAGGATCTCAACTTAAGGCAGAGGAGGTGGTTGGAGCTGTTGAAAGACTATGATATCACCATTTTGTATCACCCTGGGAAGGCCAATATAGTGGCCGATGCCTTGAGTAGAAAGGCAGTGAGTATGGGTAGCCTTGCGTATATCCAAGTTGGTGAGAGACCGCTTGTAATAGATATTTAGGCTTTGGACAATCAGTTCATGAGGTTAGATGTTTCAGAGCCCAGTCGTGTGCTAGCTTGCAAGACGCTCGATCTTCCTTGTTTGAGCGCATCAAAGAGCGCTAGTATGATGATCCCCATTTTCTTGTCCTTAAGGGCACGGTGCGGCATGTTGGTACCAAGTAGGTTACTGTTGGAGATGATGGGGTTTTGAGGATGCAGGGTCGTATTTGTGTGCCCAATGTGTACAGGCTTCCTAAGTTGATTCTTGAGGAGGCCCACAGTTCCCCGTATTCTATTCATCCCGGTGCTGCCAAGATGTATTAGGACTTGCGGCAACATTATTGGTGGAGGATAATGAAGAATGACACAATATATGTAGCTCGATATCTAAATTGCCAGCAAGTAAAGTACGAGCATCAGATCCCTGGTGGTTTGCTTCAGAGGTTAGTGATTCCTGAATGGAAGTGGGAGCGTATCACTATGGACTTTATTGTAGGACTCCCACAGACTCAGATGAAGTTCGACGCGGCATGGGTCATTATGAACAGGTTGACCAAGTAGGCACATTTCATTCCAGTGGCAGTTACCTATTCTTCAAAGCGGTTAGCTAAGATCTACATCTGCGAGATCGTCCGTCTTCATGGTGTGCCCGTGTCTATCATTTCTGATCGAGGTACGCAGTTCACCTCGCACTTCTGGAGGGCCGTACAGTGTGATTTAGGCACGCTGGTGGAGTTGAGTACATCATTTCATCCCCAAACGAACTGGCAGTCCGAGCGCACTATTTAGATATTGGAGGATATGCTTCGCACTTGCGTTATGGATTTCGGGGGTTCTTAGGATCAGATTTTGCCTCTTGCGGAGTTTGCCTACAACAACAGCTACCAGTCGAGCATTCATATGGCTCCCTATAAGGCATTATATGGGATAGTTCGAGCTGGTGAAGGCTCGGTTGTTGGGTACGGATTTGGTACAGGATGCCTTGGATATGGTCAAGATTATTCAGGATCGACTTCGCACCGCTCAGTCTAGGCAGAAGAGTTATGCCAACCATAGAGTTCGTGATGTTTCATTCATGGTTGGAGAGAGGGTATTGCTCTAGGTATATCAGACCCTTTGAGGTTCTTGAGAGAGTGGGTGAGGTAACCTAAAAGCTCATATTTCACCTAGTTTATCAGCAGTCCATCCGGTGTTCCATATGTCCATGCTCCGAAAGTATCACAGTGATCCGTCCTATGCGTTAGAATTCAGCTCAGTTCAATTGGACAAAGATTTGACTTATGTGGAGGAGCTAGTGGCTATTCTAGCCCAGCAGGTCTATCAATTGAGGTCTAAGAGTTATTCTTCAGTTCGAGTGCAATGGAGAGGTCAGCCGATCGAGGCAGCCACGTGGGAGTCCGAATCGAACATACGGAGTAGATATCCACACCTTTCCACCAGTCCAAGTACTTTTTCATGTCCGTTCGAGGACGAATGTTTGTTTTAGAGGTGGAGAATGTGATAACCTGATAGGTCATTTATAGTTTACCCTTCATTTATGAGTTCCCAGACCTCGTATAGCTCCGTTTAGCCTTCCTCAATTTGCGTGCGTAGTTCGTGTCCATTTTCCAGAAGGTTTTTATGAGAAAATTGATGAAAATGGGAAATCGTGCCTTAAAACTCAATTGAGTTGACTACAGTCAATGTTTTGTGTAAACGGACCTGGATCAGTATTTTGACAATCTCGGTAGGTTCTTATCGTGATTTGGGACTCGGGTGTATGCCCGAAATCGAATTCGGAAGTCCTTAGCTTGAATTAATGCAATTTGCTGAAAACTAGAAATCTAAAGGTTTAAAGTTAAAGAATTCCTAAGTTTGACCGTAAGTTGACTTTGTTGCTACTAGGTTAGGAATATGGGTCCGGAACTTGGTATAAGTTTGTTACAGTATTTATAACATGTCTGCAAAATTTGGTGCAAAACGGAATTGATTTGACGTGATTCGGAGGTCCGGTTGAAAAATTCAAAGTTCTTAAGTATTTTTGAAAATTTCATTCGTTTTGGTGTCTGATTTATAGTTCTAGGTGTTAGTGTAGTGTTTTGATTGTGCGAGCAAACTCGTATGATGTTTTTGGACTTGTGAGCATGTTTGGTTCGGAGCTCTGAGGGCTCGGGTGAGTTTCGGACGCATGGCGGAGTGTTGCAAGACTTAGGACTTTGCTGGTTCAAGCGCACAGGTCTCAGACCTTGCAATTGCGAGGTCTGGTTTGCATTTGCGATAATACAGGGCCTCAGTCAAGTTCGCAATTGCGAAGAGGGGGCTGGGACAACAGGGATCGCAATTGCTATCAATTGGTCGCTCTTGCGAAGCTCCAGTGTTCGCATTTGCGAACAAACCATCGCAATTACGATGGCAGCAGAGATGTGAATGCTTCACATTTGCGAGGACTTTTTTGTATCTGTGGGGTTCGCAACTACGAGTCCAGGTCGAAATTGCAAAATCTACGCCTGGACAAAAGCGGGGGAAAATGGGATTTAGCTCATTTCTTTCACACTCTCAACTCCAAACACCCTAGAGGAGATTTTCCTAAGAGATTTTATTCCTAAATTCATTGGTAAGTAACTTCAATCTACTTTTTTTCAATTACCCATTACATTTCATAAGTTTTCAACATCAAATCTAGGATTTTCATGGTAGAAATTAGGGATTTGGGTAGAATTAGGGATTTTTGTAAACTTGGGATTTACACATCGAATTGAAGTCGGATTTCGAAACTAATTACGTAGCCCGGCTCGGGGTGAATGGGTTATTGGGTTTTGGTCCGAATCTCGGGTTTTGACCAAGCGAGCCCGGGGTTGACTTTTTTTGACTTTATCCGAAATCATTAAAGATTGAATCTTTTTCACTCATGGGTAGTTTCTAAAGCTTATTTTGAATTGTTTGGACGGTATTTGGTTAGATGCGATTAGTTTGGAGGCAGATTTTAGAGGAAAGGCCCCAGTTGAGCTTTGATTTGATTGCAAAGCGAGGTAAGTGTCGCGGCTAACCTTGACTTGAGGGATTAGGACTTGTTTGCCTATTTTTTATGCGATTAACATGTGGGTACAACGTATATGTGAGGTGACGAGCATTTATGCGTTGTTGTGGGATAAAGCATGCGGGTGGAACTTGTTTCCTTGCGATTTGTTGCCTTTTAATTATGATATCCATGCATAGATTAGATTATTACTTATTTAAACATTCCTTCCGTAATTATATCTTAATTAGTAATGGTTGAGTATTTTGGAAGTTAAGGTTTGGTATCTTGGAATCATATTGGACGTAAAGCACATTCTCCGTGCTATTTATCTCCCGAATTTATATTATCTTTACTACATGCTAAGGGGGGAGTGTTAAGGCACGAAGGGTGATGGCGTGCCATTTCATTATCTCATTTATTTATTAATACATAGTGAGAAAGAGAATTAAAGCATGAAGAGTGATGTCGTGCCATCTATATCATTTATTCATAGTTACATGGTGAGATCGAGAGTAAAAGCACGAAGGGTGATGCCCTGCCATTCTTCTCAATTATTTATTGATTGATGGGAAAATCAAGAGTAAAAGCACGAAGGGTGATGTCGTGTGTCACGATCCTAATTTCCCTCCTTAGGATGTCGTAATGGCACCTAGTCTCTAAGACTAGGGAAGCCTAATACTTACTGAATTAATAGAAGAATTTAACCATCAACTAATAAATATGAAATAGAAATCCTTATACACAACTTACAATCCCAAAACTAGTAGTACAAGTCATAATCTCTACTGAGTTTGCAGGAAAATCCCTAAATACAAATGTTTGGAATAGAATTAAACAGTACAAGTACAATATCAGAATGTGACTCTGAGGCCTGCGAACGCGACGGCAAGTGTACCTTGAGTCTCCACAGTTGTGCTTGACCAGCTAGCTAATAATCAACAATAACCGAGGCACCTGGATCTGCACAAAAATGTGTAGAAGCGTAGTATGAGCACACCACGGTGGTACCCAGTAAGTATCAAGACTAACCTCGGTGGAATAGTCACGAGAGACAGTCAAGACACCAACTGGACTAAACAACCTAAACAAGTATAAAGGTGAACTAACAGAGAAACAATATTTATATAAAGCTAAGCAGGATAAGAAATACAGCACAATACATCAATGACACACTAGTAACAACAATTTTTAACAGGAAGCAGTCCGGTAATTATGCCGTAGAGTAAGCTGAACATAGTCTACGTCTGGTAAAACTGAATAAAGAAAAAACTTGCAACAACTCAATAAGAACAACCGCTTTCACACCAGATATGTTCAGGCATTTCCACGAGGTACCAAACTTCATAATCACAGCTCATGGGTCCCTATTCATGAAGCCTAATCACTTGGCACCTTGTGCCCACATTACAATTCATAATCACACGGACGACCCACGTGCCAATAGAACAACTCTCACGCAGAAGGTAAGTAGACGAGAGTACATGTAAATTGTCAACAACATCAGGATTCATCTTCTTAAACCGATATGGGTGATTTATTTACATGTATGCTTGTGCAAGTGTTCTACCACAATTCAAGTCAACAAGTTGAGTAGAGACAACGAATGACACATAAGAAATGATCACCATAATATGTACAGTGTAATAAAGATAGCATTGAAGTTGAAGCAATGACTAGTACAACGAGATTAGCTATATAGAACTAGTTCAACACGGAGGAAAATAATTAATAGTATGCTAAGAAAAACAACAATCAAAGGCAAGTGCACAAGAAAGGGGAAATGTCAACAAGAGCCATGCCGAGGTACCGCCTCGTAGTCTCAAATCATAAAACGAATCATAAATTTCCTTATATCACCATGGGAGCCTTTACATTTAGTTTTGAAAATTATTTTTCCCAAAATAGCATCCCGCGTTTAAGCCCACCTTATCACATTGCATGTCTTGTAGTAGTTCCCCTACTAGCCACGCGTTTCAAGCCCACTTTATCTCACCGCATGCGTTTCAACACCCAGACCATAAACCACAGCGTGCGTATCAACAGTAACAACAACACGGTAGAAACCTCGTGCAAACAACACAATAACTGCACGGCAGAAACCTCGTGCAAACAACATAACAACAACACGGCAGAAACTTCGTGCAAACAACATAACAACAGCACAGCAGAAACCTCGTGAAAAAAACATAAGAATTCTCTCAAAAATAAGACGTTTGCCAAAACATAACATCAACAACAACAATAACACGAGAATAAGGCAAGTAAATCAACTCAGGACCTTCAGAACACAAAGAAACGGTGAAACGAGCTCACAAAGAAAGACACAACAGGGAATAATGGTCTCAACAAGGAAGAGATAGTGTGTAGCAATGATTCCACAAAAGTGCAATTTGAGGATAAGAGAGATAACGTGAATCAATGATTCCAAATAAGGATAAGTCGACACTTGAAAGGGATAACAAAACTGCATTTAAGGTTGAGCAATTACGGAAGAGATACCACAAATTCAATTAAGGATAAGCAATTAAGGAGAATATAACAACAACTTCAATTAAGGATAGATAATTACGATAAAGATAATAGTAACTTCAATTAAGGATAAGCAATTACGGAAAAGATAGCATGGCAATTAAAGAGGCAACAACTTCAATTAAGGCACATAAGAGTTTAATCGGCAATAAGGGTAGAACATGAAGCAATTAATTCCAAATAAAACAAATAAGGGTGAATTTGGTAAATGGGGGATTTAACATGACAAAACAATTTATATCTAATGAACATAAGAACCTAAGAGCCCTAAACAGTCAAATTTCGACAATTAAGCCCGAGTACGTACTCGCCACCTCGTGTACACGGCCTTCACATGACATAGTTAACACAAATGACTGAAACCCTAAGGGGTAGTTCCCCCACACAAAGTTAGGCAAGATACTTACCTTGAAAAGCTAGACCGATACTCTAAAATGATCTTCTCGAGTGAAACAACCTTCGGACGGCTCAAATCTAGCCAAAATGACTTCGAATCATAAATAAAACTCATAGGAAACAATTTCGGATAATAAAGCTTCAATTTTTAACAAGAACTACAAAGTCAACCCAAAAGTCAACCTCCAGGCCCCCATCTCGAAACCCGATAAAATTCACAAAACGCATGCCGAAACATATCAAATCAACCCGGAATGACGTCAAATTTTGCATGAAAGTCTCAAATGACATATTGGAGCTAATTCAACTTTCAAAATCTCAATCCAAGCCTGATATCAACAAAGTGAACTCCCGGTCAAACCTTTTAACCTTTCAAACTTCAACTTTTCAATTTTTTGCCAAAATGTTTCAAATTATCCCACGCACCTCCAAATCCAAATCTGGACGCACGTCTTAGTCCAAAATCACCTTACAAAGATATTGAAATCATCAAAATGCCATTTCAGAGTCGTCTACACAAAAGTCAAATTTCGGTCAACTCTTGCCGCTTAAGCTTCTAAAATAAGAATCCTTCTTCCAAATTGATCCCAAATCATCCGAAAATAGAACTCGACCACACACGCAAGTCATAAAACATAATACGAAACTGCTCGAGACCTTAAGCCACCGAACGAGATGCAAATTCTCAAAATGATCGGCCGTGTCGTTACATCCTCCCTCACTTAAACAAACGTTTGTCCTCCAACGTGTTAAGAACCATTCTGAAGTCATCAAATCACTTAGTGAACTTACCGTACCTATACCCGTGGGTGATCCCACGTCACCCCAATCCACATAGGCCCGACGACACCATCCGAACTGAAAATTATTCCTTCCACCCACACTAAAAACTTTAGAACCAAATTTACCATCCAAACATTTCCAAAAGACCTGATTCACATATCAGCATACTGTATCAACCTCAACCAGCTGCAACAACCCATGCCTACACCCGCCAAGTACAACCACACGACATAACACATCACACATATGCCCATAACCACATCTCTAATCATGATAGCTGTCCATAATCAAATCCAGCACCGACAATTACCCTCGTATCTGTTAGAACCCTATTTCAAACCTTCATAACACCGACAACTGGGCAAGAAACACGAAGATTCCATGACTATTCACTCAAATCAATAAGTCACACCCAACACCGCTTAGACACATACCTCGCAAGCTAAAACCCAATAAGCACAGCATGAATATGACTGAATATACAAGGAAACACACGAAAGGACTATTAAACAAGCCCGATAGGAACAATTCTTTATTAGTACCATACTACGAACCAAATTTCACAAGTGAGAATCGAAATATATGAACTAATCGCAAAGATCTCATCCTGATTTAACTCCACCTCGGCACGCAGCCCGATTCAAACACATCAAATCACATGAAACCGCAAGGGGTCTAACCCTCAACTCTAAATCGCAAGTAGAATACACATCTTACCAACCGAAACCTTCCATTAATTCAATTCCACCAGCAAAATCACAACACATACTGAACTTCCACACCGGTAGAGCATCTAAATCACAAGTCATAACCAATCACCCATAAATCATATCAAAACCTACCGTAATGAGTAACAGAAAGTCACTTATAGTCTCATAGCTCTCAGTAATGATATAAAACAACACGATAGACACGGGCTACCACTATAGAATCTCCCAACAGGGGTAAAGACATAAGAAGAGTACCAGTTCACAAAACTCACCCATATATGAAGCAAGATAGGATAACTCACCTCGAGAAGCAAAACCGAAACAAAATACGAATGATGCTCCTCTATAAATCAAAACCATACATGCACGACATCATCTGGTGCAGCGGCCTCATCCCTACAGTAGAAAGCACATCAACGGGCTGGGCCTCCCCCTCTTGGGCGCCCTCTACTCTCCTGACCTGCACCCCAAGCTGGCGGTGCAGGGATATTAGCAACTGGAGCAAAATGCATAGCCTAAATACCCCACTGCGACACATCTGCCTAGAGACTGGGACAATCCCTCACCATGTGGCTGATCTCTCCACACTCAAAGCAACTTCTCCGCTGACATGGTTGTGGAAGCTGTCCGGTATGGGTACCCTGAGACCTTTGGGTACCTGAAACACCATGCGAAGTCTGAAGTGCAACTGAACTGGCTGACCGACAAAACCTCTACCATGTCATATCCTGCCTCAAAAATAGGTACCAGTAGATCTCTCTGGTCTATGAGGCCTCTTAGCCTCCCTGTTCTCTCTCTCCTAGCCCCGCATGACCTCTCCCTCCTGGTCCCGCATGCTTTCTAATCGGCGAGCGATCCCTACCACCTGCTGAATCAGAACATCCGACTCCAACTCCCGAGCCATGTTGAATCGGATATCATGACTGAGTCCCTCAATGGACCTGCGGACTCGCTCTCTAACTTTAGAAACCAAAGTAGGTGCATGCCTGGACAAATTAATGAATATAACAGCATACTCTAATACTGACATAGTGCCCTAGCGTAGCTGCTCCAACTCCACGCACCATGCATCCTAAAGGGTCTGGGGAACAAACTCTCTCAAGAACATCCCTGAAAACTGAACTTATGAAAGTGAAGCTATTCGGCCGAGCTACCCAACTCGTACACTCGCCACCACTGATAGGCCGCTCCTTTAAGATGGAACGTAGTAAAAGCAACCCTACTCGTTTCCCCAATACCCATAGTACGGAGAATACAGTAGCACTCCCCTAGGAACCTATGTGCATCCTCTGAAGCCAAACCACTGAAAGTAGGAGGGTCATACTTCTTGAACCTCGAAAGCCTAAGTTCTTCTTCTTCAGATGCTGCTGCCCTAACCATGGGCTGAACTGGGATAACAAGCTCTGTCGGCATGAAACCTGGAACCTGACCAACGTGGACTCACTGCTCCAAAGTACGGGCGGCGGGAATTTGAGCCCCTCCCCCGTTCTGTGAAGTAGCTAGTGCCACCGGAACCAACCCCGCCTGACTTAATCTACCAAACATGCTCAAGAACTATGCTAATGTCTCCTGAAGTCCTAAGGTAACAATAGACGCCTCCGGTACTTGTCCTCCAATAGGAGCTACTGGCGGCCCCTCAACTACTGCTCTGACACGTGCTCTAACTGTAACACGTGCTCTTTCTCGAGCTCTACCTCTGCTTCTACCCCAACCCCTAGCAACACCGGCTCTGGGGGCAGCGTCATCGGTAATAAACTCGCATGATAGGAATGAAGGAAGTGAAACTGTCCTAATTGTTCTGCAGCCTCTCGAAGATAAGTACATACATCTCTATACCGATCCGCAAGACTCTATAAAACTCGCTTATAACGCGTAGCACCTATGAACCGAGAGCTCTAATACCAACTTGTCACGACCCTAATTTCCCTCCCTAAGATGTTGTGACGGCACCTAGTCTCTAAGACTAGATAAGCCTAACACTTACTGAATTAATAGAAGAATTTAACCGTCAACAGATTGAAAATCCTAGTTTTAATGATGAAAACTTATGACATGCAATGGGTAAATGAAAGAAATTAGATTAAATTCACTTATCAATGAATTAAGGAAGAAACGCTATTGAGAAAATCGCCTCAAAGGTTTCTAGGGTTGAGAATTTGAATGAATGAGCAAAATCCCATCAATCTCAGTCTTTACCCAGCTGCGGATGTCAAAATTGCGATATTTTGTTCGCAATTGCGAACATCACAATTGCGAGAAAGAGGTCGCAAATGCGAACTCCTCTCAGAAACCCATTCATCGCAAATGCGATGTTTTTGGTCGCAAATGCGAACCCCCAGTTCTCGCAAATGCAGACCACCTCTTCGCAAATGGGAAGATTGCCAAGGACCATGTTGAGTCGCAAATGCGACTCTTCCTTCGCAAAAGCGGAAATGGCAAGTTCGCAAATGCGAACTTTTACCTCGCAAATACGAGGATCCCCTAGCCTGCCCATGCTCACGAATGCAAAGACTTGTTCACAAATGCGAGACCTGCACTAGAACGCCAGCAACAAAAGAGGCATCAGCTATTCTACCTAGTCCGAAATCACTCTGTGGCCTATGCGAAACTCAACCGAGCCCTCGGGGCTCCAAACCAAGTATGCACACAAGTCCAAAAACATCATAAGAACTCCCTCTCCCGATCAAAACACCAAAATAACACCTAGAAATGCGAATTGGACATCAAAACGAATGAAATTTCAATAAAACTTAAGAACTTCCATTTTAACAACCGGACGTCCGAATCACGTCTAATCAACTCCATTTTGCTCCAAATTTTGACAAGTCGTAAATAAAGTAATGAACTTATACCAAGCTCCAAAATAGAAATCCGAACCCGGTAGCAATGAAGTTAAACTTTGGTCAAATTTATAAATTCTTTAAATTTTTAAACTTTAAATTTTTAACAAATTGCGATAAGTCGAGTTAGGGACCTCCGAATTTGATTCCGGACATACACCCAAGTCCTAAATCATGATACGGACCCACTGGGACCGTCAAAACATGGATCCGGCTCCGTTTGCTCAAAATGTGGACCGAAGTCTACTCAAATATATTTTAAGGCACGAATTCACATTTTAATCAATTTTTCACATAAAAGCCTTTTGGAATAAGACACGGACTGCGCACGCAAATCGAAGAAGGCTAAAAGGAAATATTTGAGGTTTCGAAATATAGAATTAAGTGTTAAAATTCTAGTGACCTATGGGCATCATATTGGCATTGTGAATACTTCTTTGATTGAGAGTCCGAATGAAACCGTCCTTAGGGAGTCATATGCCATGTGTGAAATGACTTCTTTGCATAGTCTATGTTATTGCATTTGGGTCTAGAACTTGCCCGGAATGTGAATTGAATTGAAATCCTAGGTGTTGCTCGGTTTCAAAAGTGACATTAGGTTGTCTTTGATCTTTTTGAGCTTTGTTGCCTATCACTAATAAAATCATCCCTAGTTATCCTTTTGAGCCTATAAGCCTTTCTTTTGGCACCCACATTACAAGCCTATCCCTGTTTATTCTTAATTGAATCATTTTGATCCTTAAACCTCTTAAAGCACTTGAACTGTAAAGAGAGCGCTAGAAAGAAGTAATGGGAAAACTTGGGGTGGCTTTTGAGTGGAACCAATAGAAGAAAAAAATGTGAACTCATGCTTTGAATAAAAATCCACTAGTGGCAAGGCAAAAATACAAAAAAAAAAAAAAACAAAAAAAAAATGAATAAATAAAGGTTTCTTATTTTTTCTAGTGAATGTGATGTGAAGCAATGCATAAAGAAGAAGGAAAAATATTCTGGGGTGAATATCTTGTGATGATTGAAGTGGATTGAAAGAATGTTGCGCTTAAAGTTGAATATGTGATGTATTAAAGTGCTTAGAAGGGTTAGCCACTATATCCAAAATATATCTTACGTGTCCCTTAGCCCACATTACAACCATAATAAAGTCCTAGTTGATTTCGGACCGAGCGGGCCTACATTAGTAGAGGTTTACATAATGGGCAAGCATATGGTACCTTTTGCGTGCATGTGACTTCTATCAGAGAGTGAGTGATTTTTCTTCATATGTGTTAGTCCTTAAAATATACTTGGTCATGTGATTTGGATGTGTGAACTGATTACTCTTTATTTTATTGTGAGGGTATATGATTTCACAAAGGATAGGTAACGTTATTAGACTTCTCTGTTAGATTAAGTATTCAAGCCTCGGGTGCATTATGACACTGAGTTAGTTATCGAGGCTAGGATTGTTATAATCATGTTGTTCCTGGATTTGATATTTTGAAATTGGGCATGAGTATGGGAAGTGTAGTTTGACCATATATACTAGAGCGTAATTGTCACACCTCTTTTCGTACACTCCCCGGGAAGGAAATGTATAAAAATGAGTTTTTCCAATTAAAGTGACATTTAATCGAAATGGAATTATTGAATTATTTTCAGAGTCGCCACTTGGAATATTTAATTGGTGTCCCAAGTCACCGATTTATTTTTATCCCAGATCGAGAAAAATTTTGACTTTCTTTTTGAAGTCTGCGAACCAGAAATTCTAAGTAAGGAATTCTGTTAACCCGAGGGAAGGTGTTAGGCACCCTCAGATTCCGTGGTTCTAGCACGGTCGCTTAATTGTTATATTTGGCTTAATACTGTTATTAACCTATGGTGTATTTTTACTTTATTCCGCTTTTTATATAATTATTAGAGAATTGCAATATTAATTAAAATATGTTACGAACCACGTCACATAAATGCACCCGTAATCCGTAATACACTTTAATTTAACATTGAGATTTGGTTTTGGGTCACATAAATGCGCACCCGAGTTTAGGAAATTGAGTTATTTGAAATAACGCGCCTAAAGCT
>MCJB01022297.1:60851-76997 GCA_002018475.1 Nicotiana obtusifolia | reverse complement strand
TTATATTATTTTTGTATTGTTTAACTGTTTGAATGAAGTTTAGTTGAATTGGCTGGCCTTGTCTTCATGAGAGGCGCCATCACGATCATGGTTGGGATTTTAGGTCGTGACACTTCTTCTCGGCTGTTTTGTTGTCTTCCTCAATCTTGAGACGAATCACAAGATCTTCCAACTTTATTTCTTTGCGTTTGTGCTTAAGGTAGTTCTTGAAATCTCTCCATGAAGGAGGCAACTTTTCAATCATTGCAGCCACTTGAAATGCTTCATTCACGACCATACCTTCAGCAATAAGGTCGTGAAAAATAAGTTGAAGCTCTTGAACTTGGGTTCCAACGGTTCTGCTGTCTATCATCTTATAGTCTAGAAACTTGGCAACCACAAACTTCTTCAAGCATGCATCTTCAGTGTTGTACTTCTTCTCAAGTGCGTCCCATAGCTCTTTAGAAGTTTTCATAGCACTGTAGACATTGTACAAGTCATCCTCCAAAGCACTTAGGATATAGCCTTTGCAAAGAAAATCTGTCTGTTTTCATGCCTCAACAATCATAAATTTCTCGTTGTCCGGCATGTCCGTGATAGGCACTGGAGGTTCTTCAGTGGTGAACGTCTACATACCAAGTGTGGTAAGCCAGAAGAATACCCTTTGCTGCCATCCTTTGAAGTTGGCTTTAGAAAGTTTTCCCGGTTTTTCGGCCGGTGGAACAGTATTTCGGCTTGTTGCCGTAACAGCCGCAGAAGGATGTCCATTAACATTTGCCATTTCTCACTGTCAACAATAGAAGAATTCAATTAATGAAAAAAAAAAAAAACAGAACAATAAATTGTACTGTAATTAACGATAAACAGTAGGTTTAATAAATAAAAATCAAAGTTTTTACATACTGTTTCACAGAAAACGATAAAGTTTTTGTGTTCTTCAAATCGTTTCTGAATTCGATGAAGTTTTAATATCTTCAAATCAAAATAGAAAAATCCATAAGGCATAGAAAACCACACAAGTTTTAATCTCCAAAAGCAGAATACCTATTACACTAAAAATAATTTCCTTAAGTAATATAAAAAATAAATCTAGCCCACTGAATACACAGTGTGTCCTTAAGGTGGCTGTAAATCACACTGGAATAGATTTGTGCAGAAGAAGAAGAAGAAGAAGAGTTAAAGTTCAGAAAATTCGTAAGTAAGAATTTGAGGAATAAAACGAATTTATAGCCAATGGAAGTGCTGATTCTGAAAGTTCACAACTCTTCAGAACAGTCACTTAAAAACGAGAGGGAAATTTAGATAAAATCCGGAAAGAACTGGATCGGGTCGTGCACGGATCCGATTCGGGTATAATTAAAGAAATTTTGTCTAAAAAGATTAATCAATCAATCTTTGACCCAATCCAAATCCCAGGTCGAGGCGAGCGATAAAGACAGCACGAGGCTTGCTTTCTTCTTTAACTCTTTAAGAGCTAGAAGAAGAGTAATTGTATATATACCCATCAAAAACTTTTTCTTCTTCCAATACGGAACAATATCCCTTTATCAAGAAAGAAAATTCAAGTATTTTATTTCTCAACAAACACAACTGATGCTCCAACAAGCAAACACTACGAAAGCTGAGAAGTTTCTCTGATCATTTAAATGTTTCTGTTGACAAAAAGGAAGACCTTGTATTGTCAGAAAATAAATGGGGTGAACAGGGAAGTTGAGATCTTCTGGAAACACTCTCGACACGCACGATGCACCTTTGAAGCCAAGCCTACATCTTTTCAAACAATTCCCACTATGAAAGACATGAAAGGGAGAAAATAGTTTTCAAGTGGGACTCGAAAAGGAAGCATCTTAGCTCTTCTTTCATACTTCTATGTGCACATGTAAGCCACCCTAAAAGAAAGTCTCTTATTTTGAGTTGCAATATCATGTGGCATCTCTATTTATTCCCCTTATTTCCACCAATTTCAACTAGTAATCCAAGAAGTTGTTTGGCTGACTAACCATAAAATTTGACTGCGAAAATAAGAGAATTGCATACAGTGAGAGACATTTATATTGTGACTGATTCCACACCACAAAGCTGTTTACAAAAATATGCTTTCTTAGATGGGAGATGAAAAGAAAACTTGTTAGTTGGCCATATTTGCTTTTCAGAACCACAGCAGCAACTGACAAGCATCTCCACTAATTGTGTAGAGTTAAGTAAAAACGATCACAGAGTTAGTTCACGTAGTAAATTAATGCATCACAGATTCACAGTCAATCTGCTTTGTTTCACCAGGTGCCCATAACATACACATAAGCACATAAGGATAAGAACAAAGCAAAAGTGCAACATCTCAAAGTGGGATCAGACTTGACAATCAACACAAAGCAAGCACAAAGTAACTTGAGATATAATTGAAAAGACAAAAGCTGATCACCGCACTTTAGGAGGTTTTCACGTGCTAATATATCTCTAGCAGCTTGCTTCTTAACTGGTAGCATCCCTCCAATCAGAACTAAGCTCTCTGAATGGTCGAAAATCATGGACGAACCGCTATTAGCATTATCGATGCACAATTTTGCCTTAACAGAACTAGTCACCGGAATCAAAGAGGAACAACACGCGATTCTCATCCTCAGCAACAATGTTACCATTCCTCAAACAGCCAATAATTCTGTCGAACCCGAATAACATTCCAATATTGCATTTCTTGCTCCAACCATCTTCATCATCCATTACCCAAATATCAACATTATATTTGTCTGTTTTCTCCCACATTAACATACCAAGAGAATCCTCCAAATTCACAAGATACCCCTTAGTCTCCAGTCTCATTCCAGGCATAGGTAACTCGTCAAATACTTTCTTACTCGCGTCAAAACACACCAATACCTCACGTGACCCATGCGCATCCTCAAACAGAGCATTCCAATAAGGCACCCCTTTAGTAATCAGATTGCAAGAAAGCCCAAGAACTCGAAACCCCACCTCATTTGGCACCCTCTCCCAGCTGAAACTCTTGGTTGAAAGCATTTCCACTTCAAAGTTCCTGGTCCGAAACACTTAAGACTCAAGACCAAGAAGTCATTCTCTTGTGAATCGTACGCCAACCCCATGGAAACACAAGAGTACGCTCGCATAATGGGTTTGCGTTTCGAAAGCGGCACAGTCCTGGACTGCCTCATAGCTGGGTTCCAGAGAGTAATCACACCACCGAAAGGTGGCTGACAAAGGCACACAATGCCATTGCAAGAACCCACAACCACCATACTGTGAAAGTAGAAAGGGAAAGGGTTATCAAGTTCCACAACTGATGATGACTCAGGGGACAGGTTGATTACTGAGAGTAGAAGATCAGAGGACTTGAGATGGCGAGTAAGTAAAAGAATGGGTGAAGAACCGGTACTGGGCTACAAAGAAGAGGAATGGCGGAAATGGGTGGCTATGAAGTTGGGTTGGGAAATGAGTTTTCGCCATGGCTTGCAAACGCACCTGAATCGTAAAAGGGACTTCACAGGGAGATGAGAAAGGATAATAAAGATGATTTCTCTAGGGAAAATGCAGTTGCATGTGATGGATTATAATAATCAGCGGAACAACCATAGTATCAAAATCACATTTAATTTAGATAACTAGTATAAATGGAATTTGACGGATTAACTCTTGAAGCGTGAATTAAGCTTCTTTATCACATGAGCATTTAATTTCACAACAACTCAATGAAATCACCGTCATCAGCATGATCACGATTCTCGAACGTTCTACGGTCTTCTATTGTGTTACTAAAATAATATCCGAAAATAGTAATTTCGTATGGGCGAAATTTTCTAAAAAATGGATGAAAATTTTGTCCACCATCTCTCCCTCCTCTAAGTGGAAAACCTTATGTATTTATAACACAAGTTTTAAGGGTTAAAACCTTTTTCCAAAACCTGTTGGGTTTTACTTTCCACCAGAAAAGGAATTCCTTTATTTCCTTTTATTTAGGCACAGTAGGGACCACAGAATTTAATTAACAAGGCTTCCAATTATGGAATTAATTTCTAATTTTCAAAAGTAACATCCACCATTATTAATTACGAATTATTTCACTAAAAATTCGTAATTGCACTCTTCTTCTATTTCAAAATACATCCATTAAATCTTATTTAACTCTCCATGTCAAAATTCAGATACTAATCCATTAAATTAAATTACTGGCAATTTAATTTATTGATTATTTCCTTTAGACTTTCGCTTAACTTATTTCATGTGTCGAATACAAAATCCACCGGCCGGTTTACACATGAAAACTTATAAGCTTTCATAAAGGTGTATCATCAATCTCTAAACTGAGACATGGATTCCATCAACTAACTATTACTTTGCATACATTATTATTGTCTAATTTACCTGGCATATTCACCCACGAAAGAATCTCGCCTTTTAATAAATCAAAACAATAATAATATACACAACTAATATTAATTATATCAAGATTAAGAGTATAAAGTACATTTAATGGCTAGAGAGTTTATTTTATTAAGTCGGTATAAAATACTTATCTCTACTTGGTCCGTTCAATACATACAAAATGTACTAGCACAAGAAGTTTGAATTAAATCATTCCCATAATCAAGATAAATTATATTCAACCTTGTGCTACAATCATCCATGATGGTTTGTCCAGTTCCATTATTAGATTGTGAACTCAAACTTTATACTTATAAGAATTGATGATTTAATAATCCGTGTATAAGCTAAACTCTATACACTAAATCATCTACTATATAAGCAAATGGCAAAGACTAATATATGATCTATTTAAAACTTTATTAGAACTGAATGAACAATTATTTCATAATAAATATTATATCTAAACCAAAATCATGGTTAATAGTATATATTCCAACAATCTCCCACTTAGACTTTTAACCATGAAAATTGTTAGAATATACTATATTTAAACGTATGGTTAATAGTATATGCCCCAACAATCTCCCACTTAGACTCATAACCATGCATCTACAACTTTCTAAGGCATTCTTTTACATGACTATTAAAAGTCTTTACCAAATAAGATTTCGTTAAAGAAACTTGCCAAGTTATTTTTGATGCAGTATTTGTCCAGTAGTGCTTTGTCATAATTATCTAGTTTGGTATTAAACTCTTCAGGGTTCCTATTACCGAAACTATCCCAAGCGTGTACATCGAACTATGATTTTTCTTAGTATTCTCCCACTACGACGAAGTACTATTAATATTACCTTCATTACCTTACAGTATTGAAATATTAGCTATTTCTTACTATACTGTTCACTGTTCAAACGTCACTCCCACTCGACAAAGGCATATTCTGTCTATTAACATTCTCCCACTACTTAAATACAATGGAACGTCAATTCCGACGTGTGGGTTTTGATGTTCTTGAACATCTAGTTATTTCTTTCCCCAGTTCCTGTAAAAATAGTTTACTTCTAGGAACATGGTTTATTAAACAGTCCTTATCTAGAAAAATGCATTTGTTTTAACAATTGCCTTATTTTCTTTAGGACAATAAAATAAAACTTAATTCTATTTCTTGAATATTCAATAAACATGCACCTGTCCATTCTTAGTTCCAATTTACATATCCGCTTCCCCTTTTAACACATTTGCGGGACAATCCTATATCTAAACATGCCAAACATTGAGGTTACATTCAGTCCACAATTCTATAGATGTCACAGGTACTAACTTAGAAAGAACTAAATTCAGGATGTAAATTGTAGTTTCTAGGAAATATTCCAAAAACGAATAAGGCAAATTTGAATAACACTTCATTAATCTATGCATGTCCAAGAGAGACTTATTTCTTCTTTCTACCATACCGCTCTATTATGGAGTTTACGCTGTAGACAACTGAGATATAATCCCTTATTCTAATAAGTAACAAAAGAACTCTTTAGAGAGGTGCTCGCCACTACAATCAAATTGCAATAACTTAATATATTTCCTTGGTGCTTCTCCTTTTCAAGTCTTAAAAATCTTGAATTGCTTAAATCATTAAGACTTACGGTGCATCAAATAAATATATTGATATTTTGAGTAATCAATTATGAACGTCACAAAATACTCAAAACTATCTCTTACCAGTATATTCATTTCACCATACAAATAAGAAGGGATTTATCATAGCTTATCACTAGATTTATTTCCTTTTGAAGGAAAACATCCTTTAGTCAAATTAAGATCCATCCTTGACCAACTTGAAATCCTATCCATATTAACATGACTTAGACAAAAGTGCATAGATAAGTTTTACTCAATTTTGAAGAACATATTCTCTTATGAGGTAGACTAATATTGTTCTGTTCAGGAGAGACATTAATATACAATAACAAAGTCATGCATTCATGTACCACAAGAGATAAAATGTTTATCAGGCTCAATAACTCAAGAATTATTCGAACAATAAAACAAATATCCATCTCTTATTTTGCTCAGAAACTGGAATTAAATTCCTTCTAACAAAAGGTACATATATTGCATCCTTTAAATTAATATCTTATCACTAAAAGAAAATTTTAACAAGTAATACGACAAATTGCATAAAGTCATTGTGGCATTGAGATAAAAACATTAAATAGATCATAATAAGTCAATACAATGAATAATAAAATTCAGACTGCATTCAATATTTATATACATACATGCATTTAGAATTATAAATTTCGATGGAAAAAGAATCATTCATGCAAAGTATATTATATAATGCAAGAATTATACAATCCAAAAATAAATAGAACCAACTCAGATGGAGAGTATAATATTATTTCAGTCAATTGTATATAATAATTTAATATGAAAATTTTAAACGCACTACACATATATGTCATACATCTTGAATAGCAATTTCGATGGGAAACGAACTACTCATGCAACATACATATGTAATGCCAGATTATTCACTCCAATAATTGAAACAGACCCAACTCAGATGGAGAGTATACTGTTAATTTAAGTCAAGTGAATATCATAATTAATAGCTCTAGTTCCATTGATTCAACATGTATACTCAGATAGAGAGTAAGTATACGATATCAATTACTGGTTGTTCACCTAGTGAGCTTACAATAAATATATCCGATATGGAGGAAGACCTAAAGTCAACGCGTAAATTTATTACTCACTTGAAATTAATAGTGGAAGACCATAGGGATATATTTCTATCACCATTTAATCATGATTGTATTTTAATTACAAAATTGATTCAACCCTTAAACTCAGGTATAAGGTCAATACAGGTTATCAATAACTAGTAACTATACCCAGTGAATTCACAATAAATTTAACCGATGTGGAGGAAGATCTAAAGTCAACACATATATTTATTATCTCACTATAAATAAAAAATAGACCATAGGGGTTAATTCCTATCATCACTTGATCACAATCACAAACTTTTCTCTGAGGATTAACTTCCATAATAAAAAGAAAATGCTCAAAAATCCATTTAAACAGTCTTAAAACGCTAATATTAACGTTTTCCACTGCAAGTGGGTATTGATCACTGGGCTGTTTCTGATAAACCTACCAAAATTTAGATCAATTGGAGATCGTTAAAATTACAATATCAAAACTGCAACCAAATTTGGGAAATTACCATTTTAAGCATTTTTTAAGAATTTAAAATATGACCTACATTCTTATCATATAACAATTCATGTCAAATCAACATGTGTTATAATGTTCCAGATTAGACATAAATAAAATGACAGAAAGAATGATTTTTTGCATGTAGGTCACATTTTAATCTGCCAAACCACCAAAGTACTCATCTAAACGATCCTGAATCGTCAAAATACGATGTGATTCACTGCATAGCAATAGTTCTTCTTAACTGATCGTTTCTGATGATCCTACCAAATTTCAGGTCATTCAGAGATCGTGAAATTCACGATCATCAAGAAACTAGACCAAATTCGAATAAATTAATTTTGGCGTATTTAGGATTAAATCCATGTGATTTGCATTCTTGCTATATATCATATCAAGTTAAATCATCATGTGTCATCATGTTCCAGATTTAACACAAATATAGCCGATATATAAAGAATAATATTTTATATTTGTAACAAATTCAATTTCATAAACTGCTTGAAAACCCATCTCAATGACCTCAAAATGCCGAAAACATCATGATTCACTGTATAACAGTGAGTTTTTCTCATTAGATCGTTTTCGATGAACCTACCAAGTTTCAAGTCAATCTGAGTTCGTCAAATTCATGACCACCAGCCTGTAACCAAACTCGGAGAATAATCATTTTTAAACAGTTTCATGAATTAAAATAAATATGATATTGATTTCTATTTTTCTTATAATTATACTATGAGCTCAAGGCATATATTATGTTCTACCTATTTCTAGGTTACATAATATCTCTTTTTGCATTAAATTATCCTTTATCAAACACACAAGAGCCTAAGATATCATATTTTCTTCTGTTCGGCGAAAATCCCAATATCTATTCTCATTGATGGAGCTGGTCTTACTAGTACCCAAAGATAATATTCTTTTCTAGTTAAAAACCTCCACCACTAATTTAGATTTATCAAGGATAATTTTCTCATGGTGCATTAAGCAGATTTTGGTGACTCTAATAAATAGACCATTTTGTAGATCCTACTTATTAATCATAATGCTCAATCCATGAGATAGACATAATTTCACATGTACAATTTATTAAGAATTTTTCATGAGTTCAAATAAACAAACCACTTTAGTGGTAACTATTTATTACTCATAAAATTCTCAATTTACAAGTGAATATACATGTAGCTCATAAAGTTATTTTATGGAAGAATATGGACCATAGCTTAAAAGCCATACCAATAATGTAAAACTCATACAACATACCGTCATATTTCACTTAATTACAACCTCCAACCAGAGAACAAAATTCGTCATCGAAAATCCAAGACTAGTAATCACGTAGGGCATGAAGACATAAACTAAAATTTGAGAAATTTTTTTATGCAAAAATATGCCAAATGCACCAATCCTTAGTCATGCAGGATATCAAACAGAGGATTTCACTTTCTTACAAAATAATTATACCACCACACAATATCAAGCATACCTTATAAGACCTAGTCAATAAAATCCTACACCTCAATTATTGAATTTAATATAACAACACGTCTATTTACTAATACTCAATGTGTAAACCCATTATATCACTAGTATTTAATTATGGAGACCATGGGGAGTCACTCCCGCCACCATTGAATTAAAAGCAAATTAAAATTATTAAGAAATAATTTCCAGAAAATAGAAAAACATCTAAAACACAGTCCAAACGACCTCAAAATGCCGAAAAATATCATGATTCACTGCTAGCAGTGAGTTTTTCTCACCGCGTCATTTCCGATGGACCTACCAAATTTCGGCTCAATCAGAGTCTGTCAAGTTTGTTGTCCGAAAACACCGGTTATTCGGTCAAAATCGGGCTTTGCCTTTTTCTAGGATTTACCCAAAAAAATTTAGATCATCCCAATCAAATATCAATAAAAAAACAGATATCTCATGGTTACAAGAATAATCCAAAATTTTTGCACAGTTAATTCACAAAACAGTAGCGTAGTTTTCTAGAAAACAACATGCACATAAACATGATGTTCTTGTTTCATGAAAAACCTAATTATCTAATTAGATGTGAGTGGGCTTTGATACCAATTGGTGGATTATAATAAGCAGCAGAAGCAATCCCAGTATCAAAATCACATGTAATTTAGACAACTAGTATAAACGAGATTTTACGGATTACCTCTTGAAGCGTAAATAAAGTTCATTTATCACATGAGCCTCTAATTCCACAGCAACTCAATGAAATCAACATCATCTGCACGATTACGATTCTCGAACGTTCTACGGTCTTCTACTGTGTCACCAAAATAATATGCGAAAATAGTAATTTCGTGCGGGCAAAATTTTCTAGGAAAAATGGCTGAAAATTTCAGCCACCATCTCTCACTCCTCTAGGTGGAAAACCTTATGTATTTATATCACAAGATATAAGGGTTAAAACCCTTTTCCAAAACCTGTTAAGTTTTCCTTTCCACCAGAAAAAGGATTCTTTTATTTTGGGCATAGCAGGGACCACAAAATTTATTTAACAAGGCTTTCAATTATGGAATTAATTTTTAATTTTTGAAATTAATATCCACCATAATTAATTACGAATTATTCCACTAAAAATTCGTAATTGCACTTCTTATTCAATTTCGAAATTCATCCATTGAATCTTATTTAACTCTCCATGTTAAGATACAGGTACTAATCAATTAAATTAAGTTACTGACAATTTAATTTATTGATTATTTCCTTTAGACTTTTGCTTAACTTATTTCATGCGTCGGATACAAAATCTACCGGCCGGGTTTACACATGAAACCTTATAAGCTTTCATCAAGGTGTATCATCAATCTCTAAACGGAGACATGGATTCCATCAACTAACTATTACTTCGCCAATGTATATTATTATTGTCTAATTTACCTGGCATATTGACCCACGAAAGAATCTCACCTTTTAATAAATCAAAACAATAATAATATACAGAGCTACTAATAATTATATCAAAATTAAGAGTATAAGTATATTTAATGGCTAGAGAGTTTATTTTATTAAGTCAGTATAAAATACTTATCTCTACTTGGTCCGTTCAATACATACAAAATGTAATAGCACAAGAAGTTGGAATTAAACAATTCTCATAATCAAGATAAATTATATTTAATCTTGTGCTACAATTATCCATGATGGTTTGTCCAATTCCATCATTATATTGTGAACTCAAACTTTATACTTATAAGAACCGGTGATTTAATCTTCCATGTATGAGCTAAACTCTATACACTAAATTATCTACTATATAAGTAAATGACACTGACTAATATATGATCTATTTAAAACTTTATTAAAACTGAATGAATAATTATTTCACAATAAATACTATATCTAAACCAAAATCATGGTTAATGTATATATCCCAAATAACATATTGCGTATGGAGCTCTGTTTTTTGTTTTTTTGGAGTTCCCTTTACCTTTCTTTTTCCTTTACCCGGCGGCATCTTTTACCTGGGAAGTGGCCGGAGGTTGAAAATGAAGAAAGGCCTTTGGGATCAACACAGAGAAGAGAGGATTTTGGACAGCCTATTCTTGACAAAGAAGAGGGAAAAGGGTTTTAGAGGGTTTTGGATATAACAAAGGTGAAAACTGAAAAGCATTTGGTACACCTATAATATATTAGGACATTCAGATTAATGACTGTTTAACAATGGAATATTCCTCTTCTCCTTCTTACTATTTGCCATCATCTCGTCTTAAATAACTTTTCTAATAACGACCATATCGTCTTTATTAGAGTAAGTACTTGCATTTTACTTTTTAATGATTTAATTTAGTAGAATTTTAAATTAAAATTAAATGGGTAATAATTTATTTTGTTAAAATAAACTTAAGATAGGAGTATTAGAAATAGCAAAATATCTTATTAACATAATTTTATACTAAGTAATAGAATAATACAATGTTAACATTTGCAGCCTTTGTCTCGACCTGGAGACAACTAGTACATTCGCTTCCCCTATTGTCTTTTGTGTGCAGTAACAAGGCAGTCACGTGTCCATTTTCCTAAAAGTAATTATAAGAACTACACAAGGCTCCTTGAAAAGGATTACTCCACTACTTAGAGGACGTATTTCCTTTGAAACTTTGTTTTCGTAAAAGTAGTAGTGCTTGCCTGCTTGGTCATTTAAAGTTTCGGCATATTTTCTGACAAACTCTTTTGAAATAAGAGAGTAATACTTTCTAAAAATCAATAACTATCCGAAATGTTATGGAATAATATGGAACAAAATAAAATAAGAGGAACTTAGAATGATAATCAATAAACTTTTCTTGATAATCTCATCCAAATGGGTAGAGAAGGCGTTCTATTTTTAAAAAAGTTGCTTGGTGACCAAGTAATACATCTTGATGGTCAAGTAACAAATCTTAGTGACTAAGTAATTAGACTAATTCATGACTAACTAACTTGCTCCTTAGTAATTTCATACTAGATGGACATTCACTCTTAATATTACTAGTATAGCACCCGCGCAATGCGCGGAAAACATAAATCATGTTGCGCGATCTAATTTGCTTGACCACACTGTATCATATTGCTTGAATTAAATTTCAATTCCCTTTTTTTAATCTAGTGAAACATGGCCAATAATAAAATCTTATGAAATTACAAAATGATTGATATGGTCATCAAATAAATCTTCAGTTCCTCACTTTTTATTACATAATCTACTATATTTAGTTTTATTTCATTTACTATTATGACATTTTTATTAGTTTGTTACTTAACTTAATATTTTTATTAACTCTTTTTAATATAATATAGATATAGATATATATTTTCTTACTCATAAAATTTTTCTTCGATTTTTTTCAATGTACATCCTCATTTGAATTTGTCCAAAATATAAATTAATTTTTTTATTAGTTATATCTACCAATTTTTTTTAATAATTGATATTTTTGTATTATATGCCTAAAAATGAAGTTTTTCTTCACCTTTGGCTTTTTATTAAAATTTGAATTTATATGATCTAATTATTAAAGTAAAAAATCTCTTAAAATTATTCTTTTTGCTTAGTATTCTTCCATTGCCTAGTATTTGTGGTTTTTTGACTTTATCTATTAAGATTTAAGTTACGTGATATTTTACATATGTATGCTTTTTGTCATTATAACTCAAAAATGCTTTATGATTTAAAATGCTAATAGCTCTTATTATTTTGTTTTTATACCAGTTTTTCTTCTTTTGTTCCTCGATTATCATTATTACTTTATTCGTTGCTCAGTATGATTACACTATCATATAAGTTTTTTATTAGTTTGCATTTAGATAATGTCCTTATTTATTACCTTCTTTAATATAACATATATAATATAAATTTCTTACTCCTGAGAAAGTTGATTATTAATTTATTACTCTTTTACTTGAAATTCATTCATTATTCTATATCTTTTTATCTTAGATTTTACCAATTATGATTTTAGTTATGTTTTATTATTTGTATGAATTTTCTCATCATAATTCAAAAGATACTTTCTCATCTCAGATTCAAATAAGTTTATTTTTTATAAATTTAAATAATAATTTTTTATTTTTCTTATGAGTAAGTTTATTTAGTAGTTACTTGAAATTTTTTTCACTATTCAATATTATTTTATTTTGATTTTATTAATATTTTATTATGTGTTATATCCATTGTATTATTTTTTATCATTACTGAAAAATTACTTTCTCATCTCAAATTTAAGTAAGTCTCATCATTCTATATTTTGTTTACTTTTTCTCAATACGCCACTTGGCTTCATATCAAGCGTGATTACCATCCTTTTAAAATATTTAAGATAATTTTTGATATATTATCTTTATATGAAGCTTGACTACTATTTGGCTTTACTTTCAAACTTGCTTAATTCTTCAATTTTCTAAATTTATCAAAAGTATATTGCGTATTATTTACTTACTTTGTTTTATTTCTTAAATTTAGTATTTTATCTATAATCTGTAACTGAAATAATTTCATAGTTAATACTAAATTTGATTTTTTACTTCGTCCAAAATACGTTCTTTTATTACTTTATATATAAGGTATCAACATTTTTAATATTATTTTTTATTATATTATCCAATATTAGTATTATTGCATTGTTAATAGAAACTTTTTTTAGTATATTACTTTATTTAAATTTTTGTAGGCTACTTTCTTTTTATAATAGAATAGAAGATATATTTTTTCATTTTATATTTTATTCAATTATTCTCAATCTGAATAAATAAACTTTTTATTTTTAAAAAGAAAAAAAAACTTATTAGAAAAACAAAGAAATTTTGAATTGGTAGTTTTTTATTTTTTCTAATTTTAGTTTTTTTATTTTAAAATAAGTTAAGAACTCCAACTTGAAACTACTCTCCAATTTGAATGGATAATTTTTTTAAAATTTTATTTTTTATTATAAAATATTTTATTTTATTATTTATAGATATTTAAATTTAAAAATAATAATTAATAACTAATTATTAACTAAATAACTAATTATTAACTACTTATGCCATGTGACTTTTTCCTAGGCTGCCACTTGACTTAAGAAGAAAGCTTTTTCCTCTCCTTTTAATATTATATAGATAACACCAAATACTTTTTGTGTTCTGTAAAGAAAGCAGCCATAATAACAACAGCTAAAATCACTAATACCAATACTTACTTCTCCTTCAAGTATAATTTCTTTTAATTAGTAACATACAATTTTTAGCTCTATATCTCCGAAAAATGTGGTATGATTTCACTATCCTTGATCAAACATTTCGAGTTCAAACCCTGGAATGGCAAACTTCTTTGTAGGGTGCGTTTTACTCCCTTAATGGAACTGTAACATTCCTCAAACCTATAAAGGTTTCAAGACATTCTCAATATAGATTTTAATTTTTTTTATCTTGCCTTGAGTGCATAAAAAAAATTTATATTTTATTACGGATTTAAACACTTATGATTGACTTTTCAGTTACTTATCTATTTATAAATAATTAAATATACCTATAAAAGAATATTAATAATTTTAATATTATTAATTAGTAAAAATGAGTTCATTAAATACTTGTTAAGTCAAAAAAAAAAAAAAATAGCAAGACAACTAAGAATTGAGCCTAAAGCCCATAGAAGGATCTGTTGAAAGAAAAAAGGAAAAGAACGAGAAGTCACGGGCTGGAAAAGAAGGCAATGTGGAGATATTCAAAACAACCACAAAAAAATAAATTTTTCAAGGAGCAAGAATAAGGCAGTGTGTAGATCATTTTGAGAGCTATTCCGCAGGACTTTCTTTAGACCACGACTCAGGTAATTGTTTTTATGGAATTGTAAGCTATAATATCATTATACACTAAAATCTAATACTTTAATAGGGTGAATTCATAGAAATTTTTTTACAAAACCTCAAAAACACCCATCAAGTACGAAGTAGGTTTTTGGTGCTACAAGATAAATTCTTCATTTTTATTGGATTGCTATAATGGGTTAAGGTTGTTAGAGATAGTAAAGAATTGTTAGAACAAGACCTCACCCCAAAACATTGAAATTTAGAAGTTTAACATTAAAGTTCTTAGAGTTGGGAAAAGATTAATACTTTGGGAAAGTTGATTACTTATTGTGACTTATTGTTGTAGTATTCGATCGTTGAGTTGATTACAAGGATTGAAACTTACATTGTTGCTTGAAAGGAGAAATTGAGGTGAGTGGATATAACCCTTTACTAAAGTGATTTTACTCACAAAAACATGCCCACAAAGTATTCGATAAAATATTTTAAAGAGTCAATATGTGCATAATTGGAACGAGTGAGTACATGTTGACTAGGTATATTCTAGTTAAAGCTTATATATTTTACTCGAGAAGTATAAGCATATCTATTTTTCATATTTCTATGCTTTATTACATGATCTTACATGTTAATATTAAGTCAAGAGTTAGAGAGAACTTCTAAAAATACTTTGAGTAATTTTATTTCATGCTTATGCTATGGATACTCTCAAGAATATTACTATGAATATTGATAGATCACTTTCAAACAGGATTTAGACTTGAAAAGCCACAAGAAGAAGCTTTAGAAAGAAAAGATTTTGGGAGTATCCTCTATTCTGAGAAGGGGTCATCGTCCAGGACGAGGGTCCTGATCAAGGCATTGACTTACTGAAACTACTTGTGCCAAAGTAGGGAGCACATGAGCCGAGGGTCTCGTTGCTCAGAATTTACGTAGCCAGGCTAAGGTATGATACATGAGCGCTGAGAACCATGAAGTTAGTGGCACCTCGTGGATTGGGCCTATTCGATCAGGTCGGGATCGAACCCGTGCCGATCACACGGTGACTACAATAGAAAGAAGTCAGGATAGTTGAAACTCCCGAAGCATCAAGTGAAATTTTTTTTTTTTGATAAGAAAGAAAAAATAAAAGAATTTCTTTTAGAATATTCATAAACTACTGTTATGCAATTATTTTAGAATCGTTCTTAGAAGCTTTAGGTTTTCATGGATTTAGAATCTTTTCTTGTAGTGTATATTTTATTAAGTCTCATTCTCTGCTTTAGTTTGGGGGGGG
>MCJB01022297.1:0-53287 GCA_002018475.1 Nicotiana obtusifolia | reverse complement strand
GGGGCACGTTGAGACTCACTGAGTACAATGGATAGTACTGACGTTCTCTTTTGGGAACCTACGATGGTCTGCGGTACAACGTAGGAACCGGTTTTGCAGGCGAGCAGGCTACAAATTAGGACTTCCCTCTCTTTCAGAGCTATTGGTGAGCTCCGCTTTTGTTCGTGGAGTATTCCTTTGAGTCATCTTTATTTAGTCATTTCTTTGTTTACTTGGAGAACTAGCCATGCAATCTCATGTCCGGAGCAGTGCGTCAGTTTATTAGTAGAGACTTCATAGACACAGTCGTTGGATTAAGATTCAGATGTTTTTTATAATAAGTCATTAGTATTTCAGTAGCTACTACGAATAAAGTTTTAAAGTTGGTTATTTTAGATATTCAAATTAATTAAAAGTATTTGGTTAAAGTATTGCCTTGTTGCATATAAAGTTTGAAGTTATAATAGATTTGATAAACACAGATGGTTCGCTCAATCAAATTTAATTATCGGGTGCCGGTCACGACACGACTTGTTCAGAAAATGGATCGTGACAGGAACTAACTCGCACAAATCTAATTCTAAATACCAAATGGTTAAACAAAAAAATTACATCTTTGATGATTCTTGCCTGGAAGTCAGAGGGTGGTAGAGATTTAAGATAAAAGAAGCGTATACTATATGATTAACCAAATACGAACATGTAGACCCAATGTTACTTCCGAACATTGTCAACAGGACAAATTAACAGTATTGTATTTGGCTGTCCACATAGTATTTTTTTTTTTTTTTGGGTAAATAAAATAAGGACTGGAGAATTGCTGAAATTGTAATAAGACTGGAGAAAAAAGATAAGGAGGTTCGTTCGTATACTGGCAAAAAAGAAGAAAAATTTCGTGACAAGCTTTCTGAAGCAGGTCTACCGGAGAATGCTTTTTGAAGCTATTCTCCATAGTCAAGAAGTGACAAGCTTTACAGAACCTTCTAAATGTTAAAATGTTGCACGTAACAATGTTTATCATGACATATAGTTTAACCATAGTCAAAGAATAATGAACCAAAAAGAAAACTTTGAGGGAAGGAACAAAAATTGATTGAAGAAAACGAACATGCTGAAAGATGAATTAAGAAAACGCTCATAGGGAATACACTGAAAGATGTTATGAAGCAAAAGAAAAGCAACTCTATAGTGTTATACGCAAACACGAACCCACTACCCACTGTTGCTTAATCAAGTACAAGGCTGATCAGTGCAATGTGCAATTGATATTTAGCTGACAATCTGATCAACAAAGTAGTGGAGATGAATTATACTGTTTAATATAAGCATCAGAGGGACCAGGAACTACACAACACATTGCTAGTATTTCCTAACTAGAAGGATGTCAGAAAATTTTTCATGCCACGTCCGATGTTAGCAAAAAAAGGTCATTCATGCAATCCTAGTAGCAAAGGCAGCCTGCTGAGGGTTCTTAGTGGTAAAGACCTTCATATTTATGCCAGCCCTACATTATAAAGAAAAGGAATGTCAGTAATCTTCTCTTGAGTATATATCTTTTCTTATCAAGTTAAAATTATATTAATATGAGAGAGAAAGGCTGCATACAAGGTATGTACAAAAGGTTGAGCATCTTATAACAAAGCATGCGCGCTTTCCCACAAATAGCATCCATTCATCAGCACTAGTTAAATATTAAAATTACTCCAAAGATGGACAGACTAAAATGTTCCACTAAACTATACTAACAAAGATTTTTCTACTCGAATGCTCTCCTATTCCTGTTTTAACATATTGTCCACATTAACACCAACGGAGGTCCTTCCTATGCTCTCATTGTCCTTCTGAATTTCCATATTAGTAGCTGAGTATAAGCTAGACTCTTGATGAGTATCACAAGGCCCAAAGAGGGAAGATGGAGATAAACATAAGAACACTCTTGAGACTACTTGAGTATATTTCACTCTTACATAACAGCATCACTAAGGGTTTTTGTAGTTGCCAAAGGAGACCTCTGGACTAGGGATGGCAATGGGGCGGTGCGGGTGCGGAGCGGTGCAGGTTTATATATATGCGGCGCGGTGCGGGTATAAACATATGCGGGTGCAGGGCGAGTCAACATAAATCAATTTTTTTGTGGGTGCGGGTTAAGATTTAAAATTTTCAAATAAGAACAACTTTTCAGCTATCGATCACTGATATTCAACCAAGAAATATTTGTTTTCCAGTTTGGACTTATAATTCCGTTCTCCTACGAATTGGATCATTGTAGTCTCAAATTGATTTGCGAGGCGGGGCGGGTAACGCGAGTGTGGATGCGGGGCGGGTGGATACGGGTGAAAATGCAATGCGGGGCAGGGCGGGTTGAAATTTTGCGGGTTAAGGTTGAACCCGCACTGCGCCGCACCGTTTGCCATCACTACTTTGGACTCACATCTACGAAATACTCGGTCACCTTGAAACATAAAAATGCACCTGTATCATACTAAAAGATAATGTAACTAGAAATTGTGAACGTCCCATGGGTAATGCTAATATATAAACCTAAAACTTAATTTCTAGAAAATCAAAATTATATTTCCAACAGAAGCACCTCTGTTACAGTCCCTGCCGCTACTCATTTCCACTCCGAACATGCTCCTCAAACCATAACTAAGAATATTATGCTAGAATAAGATCCCAAAGTTATGACAAGTCAATTCATTTATTGAAGATTGCAAGACAAAAGTCAACCAAGGAGCTTATAAGCTATTGGAAACAATACTGGCAATTCAAGCTGAGAAAGCCCAAGGAGTGCAACTTACAACTACAACAACAAACCTAGTATATTCGGTCTTGGGAGGGTAGTGTGTACGCAGACCTTACCCCTACCTTATAGAGCTAGAGATACTGTTTCCGATAGACCCTCGACTCAAGGAACAGTGGAGATAAAGCAACAAGTAGCAAACAATAGTAACAACAATGTATTATGGTAACGGCGCGAATGACACAATATATAATAGTAATGAACCATGAATAAGATAATACAAAAATAGTCCTAGTTCTACAAGTAAGCCTTGGAGGAACACATTACAAGGACTGCAACTTGAATTAGAAAATAATTAAATGAAAAGAAGATTGTTTCATATGAATAGAGGACTTCTTATGCTGACTGTCAAATTAAAGTTATATCTTGGAGTATTGAAAAGTTACGATATGGATGTCTCATACTCCATTTAAGAAAGAGTGCTCATTCGTCGAATATGGTAGGAATGACACCAGTAGCTAAGCTTTTCATTGAACATAAGCTTTAGTTCATCAACAGTAACATCTATTAGAGTAATATCCATACTTGAATATGCAAGTATAAAGTTCATAAATGAGGAAATGAGGAGTTATCTAAAAACGCTTACCCAAAACAAGAAAAAGAACATCTGAAAACGCCAAAGCTCTGCTATTGACTAGATAGGTAACAGATTTGTTGCAAATCCTGACAGGACATAATTCTATTAGTTTTCTTTTTTTCTTTTGAAGCCTTGGTTCTGTTAATTAGTGCAATCCAGCAATCCAAATGCATTATTTCAGAGAAACTATGTTTTCCTGCTCTTTCTTGAACCTACATAATGGTTAGAATGCTTATGGAACCACATGCCTCAGATTTCTATAGCATCAGTAAACACAAAAGTTTATATCAGCAGATAGATATAAGACTTCAAGGATCTAGCAATAATATTACTATGTCTATTCACCTAGTTGTCTCTTCATAATGTAATCATTGGTTATTGACCTCAAAACAACTGATGCTCCAACAAGAAATCACTACAAAGGTTGAAATTTCTCTCATCATTTAAATGTTTCTGGTGACAAAAGGGAGATTTTATATTGTTAGAAAATAAATGGGGTGAACAGGGAAGTTGAGATCTTCTGGAAACACTCTCGACACACACAATGCATCTTTGAAGCCATGCCTACGTCTTTTTCAAACAATGCCCACTATGAAAGACATGAAAGGGAGAAAATAGCTTCACGTGGGAATGGGCTTGATTTTTAAAATTGAATTGGAAAACAACCCACTTCCATATAACAAGGAAAAGGAAACACATTTACTTTAGATAAAGAAAGAAGACATAGAATTATCTTCACACAGGCACTTGTATAAAGGTAACACCAAAAAATATGGGGATACAAAGAGAGTAGCTTTTCCAGATATTCATGATGCTTCAAATGAATAGCTGCAAATATCGTTCCTCTTACTCACAGGACTTAAAAATGTGAAAAAGTTTCAATAACAAGAAGAGAAGCACACACATTTGTGTGACAAAAATGACATAATTGTGGATCTCCTGTTTTCCGTTATTCTTCTCTTAGTATTTACACTTCCCATTATTGATCCAAATTCAAGCTGAAAAGTTAAAAGAGGCCAAGAGAGGAAATATAGTTCTCTTAATCTGTTTTTCTTTTGTTTGATTGTAAGTCCTTCTGCAAGATCAATAGAAGTCTTCGCAACCAATGCTGTTCAAAGAAGCTAAATGGAAACCAAGGTTGGGCAAAAGCGACACTTCATGACATATTAGAATTATAATATAAGCTAATCTTATGTAAACGAAAAGTTATCTGCGGAAATAAGAGAATTGCATGCAGTGATAGAAATTCATGTTGTAACTGATTTCACACCATGAAGTTACTACAAGAGCACAATTTATCAGATGGAAGGCAGAAAGAAAAACTTGTTAGTTGGGCATAAATGTTTTCCGAAGCCACAGCAGCAACTCACAAGCATCTCCACTAATTGCGTAGAATAAAGTAAACAAATCATAGAGTAAGTTCACATAGTAAATTAACCCATCATAGGTTCACAGTTGGTTAAACATATGCACATGAGAAGAACAAAACTCAAAGAGGAAGCTGACAAACACCACAAAGCAAGCCATATAGTAACTTAAAATACAGACAAAAGTTGATCACCGTACTTTAGGAGGTCTTCGCGTGCTAATTTGTCTTCAGCAGCTTCCTTCTTAACTGGTAGCATCCCTCCAATCAGAACTAGGCTCTCTGAATAGTCAAAAATCACATAAGAACCCTTCTTAGCATTCCCAATGCTGAATTTTGCCTTAACTGAACTAGTCACTGGATCAAACAACAACACGCTGTTTTCATTCTCGGCTACAATGTCACCATTCCTCAAACAGCCAAATATTCTGTCAAAACCAGATGTTATTCCAACATTGCATTTCTTGCTCCAACCATCTTCATCATCCATTACCCAAACATTAACATTATATTTGTCTGTTTTCTCCCATATTAGCATACCAAGAGAATCCTCCAAATTCAAGATACCCCTTAGTCCCCACTCTTATTCCCGGCATAGGTAACTTGTCAAATACTTTCTTACTCACATCAAAATACACCAACACCTCACGTGACCCATGCGCATCCTCTACTAGGGCTCTCCAATAAGGTGCCCCTTTAATGATCACATTGCAAATAAGCCCAAGAACACGAAATCCCACCTCATTTTTCAGCTTCTTCCAGCTGAAACTCTTAGTCGAACACATTTCCACTTCATCCGGAGCTCTAGTTTCAGCTGGTCTGAAACACAAAAGACTCAAGATCAAGAAATCATTCTCTTGAGAATCATAAGCCAACCCTATGGAAACACAAGAGTGAATTCCCATAAGAGGTTTGGTCTTTGAAATCTTTATCGTCCGATACTGCCTCATAGCTGGGTTCCAAAGAGTAATAATCTCACCCAAGGTGGCTAAGAAAGGCACACAATGCCATTGCAACAACCCACAACCAACATATCGTGAAAGTAGGAAGGAAAAGGGCTATCCAGTTCCACAACTGATGATGAATCGGGGTGCGGGTCAAATAGTGAGAGGACATGATCAAAGGACTTGAAATGGCGAGTATGTATAAAAATTGGTGAAGTACAGGTGGTACTCTGCAAAGAAGAGGAATGGCGGAAATGGGTGGCTATGAAGTTGGGTTTGGAAATGAGCTTCTGCCATGGCTTGCAAACACACCTGAATCGTAAAAGGGTCTTCACAGGGAGACGAGAAAGGATATTGGAGATGATTTCTCTTGGGAAAATGCAACTGGATGTTGGGTCTGAAAGTGTATTTTTTGTTTTCTTGGAGCTCCCTTTTCCTTTCTTTTTCCCATTTCCTTTGCCTTTGTAAGAAAGAATAGGTGACAGAATATTTTTCTTCAATAATGCTCAAATGGTATTAGGCTATTTAAGGTCACTTGATATAATTATAATTAATTATATTTTTATTTATATCACTCAAAAAACTAATTTAAAAGTCTTGCACAAATAACTAGATACATGTATCACAATTCACTAGATACATGTATTACAAACTTTTAAAAGATTTCTTGAAAAATTAAGAGATGATATTGAAAGACTAAATGATATTTTTAAAACAATAAAGAACTCCTAAAAAATATAAAAGTCAAGGATAGTATCCTTGTGAATGCATTAATTTCAATACTCCCCCTCAATGCATTTGCTTAACAACTCCAATGCATTCTCCAAGATAGCAAAATTTTTCTCTAGGAAGTGCTTTGGCGAAGATGTCAGCAAGTTGTTCTCCTGTTTGGCAACAATGCAACTGAATTTCACCTTTCTCTTGTGCTTCTCGGATAAAATGGTACTTGATGGAAATATGCTTCGATCTTTCATGGCTGACCGAATTCTTTACAATGGCAATCACTGATTTATTATTGCAATACAAAACAGTCCCTTTTTTTTTGTTTTTCACCAATATCTTCAAGAATTCTCCTAAGCCAAATAGCTTGAGAAGTAGCCTTAGCTGCTAAGACATATTCTGCTTCGGCAGTGGATTGAGCAACAACACTTTGCTTTTTTGACAACAAAAAACAAATGCTTGAACCAAATAAGAAAGCATAACCAGAAGTACTCTTCATGCCATCTATACTTCTAGCCCAGTCACTATCAGAATAGCCAATTACGTCCAAATCTTCATCAAATTTGTACATTATCCCATAATCCATTGTTCCTTGCAAGTAGCGTAGGACACGTTTTGCAGCTCCAGAATGCACTTGGCTTGAATCTTGCATGAATCTGGATAATAAACTAGCAACAAACATAATGTCAGGTTTTGTTGAAGTAAGATATAGCAGGCTTCCAATCAAGCTCCTGTAAAGTGAGCTATTAGCTTTCTCTGCTCCATTATTTTTTCTGAACTTCTCATTTGTTGCTAATGGTATGGCCACAGACCTGCAATCTATCATTTTAAATTTTTGAAGAATACTTTTAGTATGCTTCTTCTGAGAAATAAAAATTCCTTCTTCCATTTGAGAAACTTCAACGCCCAAGAAATAATGTAGCAACCCAAGATCATTCATTTTTTAGGTTTGCATCATATCTTGCTTGAATTTCTGCATCATCTTCATATCATTTCCTGTAAAATCAGATCATCCACATAGATGCAAACAATGATAATGCTACCATGTTCTTGCTTCACATACAAAGTGGCTTCGCTTTTAATTCTCTGAAAATTATTTCTCAGAAAGTATGCATCAATTTTATTGTACCAGGCTTTTGGTGCTTGCTTCAGCCCATAAAGAGCCTTTTTTAGCCTGTACACCTTCACTTCTCCCCCTTGAACAAAAAATCCTTGAGGTTGCTCAACATAAATTTCTTCATCAAGTTTTCCTTTTAGAAATGCAGACATAACATCAAGTTGAAAAATCTTCCATTTCTTTTGTGCAGCAACAACAATCAAGGTTCTAATTGTCTCAAGACGTGCAACTGGAGAGAAAGTTTCATAAAAATCAATACCTGGATTTTGCATGAAACCTCTAGCAACCAACTTTGCTTTGTGCTTTTGAATTTCTCCTTCTTGATTGAGTTTGATTTTGTAAATCCATTTTAGACTTACAACTTCTCTTCCTTTGGGTACATCCATAAGCTCCCAAGTATTATTTCTCTTTCTTCTACCATGGCTTTCTTCCAAACATCATGATTTATTGCCTCCTCATAATTTTCTGGCTCAATACAGGCAAAGTTGCATCTTTGATAGATGTCACTCAACATTCTTGTTCCTCTCAGAGGTGATTATTCATCTTCTGGATCTGAGATTTCTCCCCTTTGAGGGACATCTTCATCTTCCTCATCCTCTTCTTGACTTGGCACATTTAAAGAAATGATAGAAGTATTCTTTACCTTTTTATCTTTCCAATTCCATGCTGTTTTTTCATAAAAAATGACATCTCCACTAACAACAAATTTGTTAGTTTTGACATCGAGAAGCCTATAGCCTTTTGTCACATCACTATAACCAAGAAATATGCATTTTTGACTCTTTTCATCCAATTTTGTTCTTTTTTCAGCAGGTATATGAGCATAATAAACACAACCGAAAATTTTAAATTGACTTACAGAAGGTTTCATTCCACTCCAAACTTCAACTGGTGTATTGTCCTTCAATGCCTTTGTCGGGCACCTATTTGAGGATGTACACTGCTACATGTACTGCTTCTACCCAAAAATATTTTGGCAGCCCTTTCTCATTCATCATTGTTCTGGCCATTTCAACAATGATTCTGTTTCTCCTTTCAAGATACACCATTTTGTTGAGGAGTGTACCCTGCTGTAAGTTGCTTCTCTATGCCTTCATTTTTGCAATATTCTTCAAATTCTCGACTTGTGTATTCACCTCCTTTGCCACTGCGAATGATTTTGATGCTGCAGCCTTTTTGCTTCTCAACAAAGACTTTAAATCTCTTGAATGTAGCAAATGTTTCTGACTTTTCTTTCAAGAAATAAACCCAAGCCATTCTTGAAAAATCATCAATAAAAATTAGAAAGTACATTTGGCTTCCCAGAGATGGAGTCTTCATTGGTTCACAAATGTCTGTATGGATTAGTTCCAAAAGAACACTTGCTCTCCAAGACTTTCCTTTTGGAAAAGACTTTCTATGTTGCTTTCCCATAATACAACTTTCACATGGATCCACCTCAATATGTATCTCAGGAAGGCGTTGCACCATGTCTTTTTGTTTCAGAATCTTCAAACCATGGAAATTCAAGTGACAAAACCTTTTGTGTCAAAGCCATGAATCATCTACAACTTTATTTTTTAATGCATTGTAATGAAGTTGTAAAGGAAAGTTTCTTTTTATAATCTTTACTTCAACAATGACTTGATTTGGCTCAATTTTATCATAAATTCTACAACAATTATCTCTAAACACAAGAGAATAACCATTTTTTATGAGCTGACCAACACTAAGCAAATTTTCTTTCAAGTCAGGAACATAAAGGACATCATGAATTTGCTTATCGCTCCCTTTTCTGTTGATCGAAATGGTACCTTTACCTTTTGCATCAACTAAGGCTCCATTCCCCATTCCCACTTTAGGAGTGATGCTGCGATTAATTGAGAGGAAAGCCTTTTCATCTCCAGTCATATTATTGGTACAACCGCTATCAACATACCATTCAGTGCTTTTTGCCGAAGCATTAGATTGAGACGCGAAGAAAAGGTTTTCTTCCTTTTTTTCCTCCTTTCCTTCATAGAAATTTGCTTGTTCCCTTTACTTGTGCCTGCAATCCTTCTCAATATGGCCAAACTTTTTACAAAAGTTATATTGGGGCTTTCCTTTGTGCCAATATTTTTCTGCATTATGATTAGTCTTTTGCAAATTTTACAAAAAGACTAGTACTTTTCTCACCTTTTTCTTCAACCTTCTTAGTAGAGCCATCACGATCCTGCTTCTTTTTTGGATTATACTTCTTTTTTTGTTGATTCTTTGAGAAATTTTGAGAATTCTCATTGGTTCTGGACTGAAAAGCCATCTCTTTAGGTTGATTCTCACGAAAAAATCTTCACTTCTCGTGCGCACGAAACGATCCAACTATCTCTTTGATGGAAAGCTTAGAAAGATCTTTCGTCTCACAAGTAGCAATTTTTGTAAAAAATGCTCTTGAGACTCCCATTTGAATTTTGCTCAAAGCCTTTGCATCTTGACGACGCTTAACCTCAAGATTTTTCAACTCTGCTACTAAAAGTTCATCATCGTCTTCTGGCTCTTCATAACAATAGTCCACAAACCTTCAGCTTTCAGATAAGTTCTCATTCTTATCTTCCAGTATTCAAAGTCATTTCTATCAAAAAATGGAGTAAGAACAACTGAAGAATCAGCACCATCATTTGTTTTAGATGCCATAAATTTTTTCTTCACCTAACCCCAAATTAAGAATGAAAACTGCTCTTGATACCAATTTGTAAGAAAGAATAGGAAGAGAATATTTTTCTTAGAGAATGCTCAAGTTGTATTAGGCTACTTAATGCCACTTGAGATAATTACAATCATCAATTACATCTCTATTTATACCATTCAAAAAACTAATTTAAAATTTTGCACAAATAACTAGATAAATGTATCACAATTCACTAGATACATGTATCACAAACTTTTAAAAGATTTCTTGAAAAACTAAGAGGTGATATTGAAAGACTAAATGATATTCTTGAAACAATAAAAAATACTTAAAAAGCATAAAAATCAAGGATAGCATCCTTGTGAATGCATTAATTTTAACGGCCTTTAGAGGGCGGCATTGTAGCTGGGAAGTAGCCGGAGGTTGAAGATGAAGAAAAACCTATGTGATCGACACAGAGAACTGGTAAAGAAGAGGGAAAAGGGTTTTAGAGGGTTTTGCTTGTAACAAGGCGAAAAAGCATTTGTGGATAATACAAGGACAATTCAAATTAATGATTGCTTAACAACGGAATAATAACGACCTTCACGTTTTAAACTTTTCTCCTGTTAATTAGATTACTGGCTTTTCACTAGTTAAGGATTTAATTCCGTAAGACTTTAACTTAAATTAAATGAATAGTAATTTATTTTGTTAATAAACTTAAGATTGGAAATATAAAATAATCTTACTAATGCAATTTTGTAGTGCTAAATAAAAAATATTATGGTTAAAAATATCAACCAAAATCACTTTAATTTATACTAGCCAAAGAAGAGATTAGGGTAAAGGAGCCATCTAAGTTAGTACGAACAATATTTGCAATATTTGTGTCGATTAGAAGACACGTAGTACATTCTCTTCCCCTGTTTATCTTTTGTATCTGGACTTGCGGGCAAGGCAGCAACGTGTCCATTCTCCTAAAAGTGATTTTTAAGAACTAAACAAAGGCTATAAAAAAACTAAACAAGGCTCCTTAAGGTAGGTTTCTTAAAAAGGATATAACTATTTAAAGCACGTGGTATTTCGTTTGAATTTCTTTCCGTAAAATAGTAGTGCTTGCTCATTTAAAGTTTCGAAAGTGTCTGGCATATATTCTGACAAACTCGTTTGAAAAAAAGATAGTAGGACTTTCCAAAAATCAATAACTAGCTAAACATTTTTTGTGTTTGGGAAACAAGTATTGGAGTTTACTCAGCGACTAAAAGAATTCGTAGCAGAAAATAATTTAATTTTTGTAAGAAAAGAATAAGAGAAAACGTTGTGGTATCAACTGGCTTTATAATTAAGTAATTAAAATCTCATTAATTTGGTGAAGCAGTAATTACATAAAGATGGCTGAAATTAATAATTCTTAGGATAAGGACATTCAGAAATGGCAAACGACATTTCTCTAACTCAATCCTATTTACATAATTCTAAATCACCCATTAAGGCATAAACTCTTGTAATTCTATATGTGTGCGCGGGGAGAAAGGGATATATTCCTAGAGCAAATGCTAGTTTCTTTTAGATCATTCAGCGTAAAACGGGAATCAGATTCTTTTGTAAGTCAGATGTCTAGGAATTAGAATAGACCAAACCATGTCTATTGTTCGAAGCATAGGTTCCTTTTTTATTTGTCGTTTAAATTTTATGTCCCCTATCTAGAAAATCATTTAGCAACATGTATTACTAAAGTTGTATTGTTAGACCAAGTTAAAGAATTGACAGTTCTTATCCGATGGAAGCATCATAGGAGAAGTCTCCCTCCCTCCACCACCCTTACATTAGGCTTATCCTCTCATTTCTTTCTAGTAGATTTGTACCTTCCATTACTTAAAAGATGATAGAGTGCAAAAGTATATATATGTCCAATTCCTTCTGTTATGTGTGCATAAAACGTGAAGGACAGTCTTGGTATAACTGGTAAATTTGTTGTCATGTGACCAGGAGGTCACGCGTTTGAGTCGTGAAAATAATTTTTTTGAGAAATGTAAGGTACGTCTCCGTAGAATAGATTCTTATGGTAGGCCTTTCCGCGGACTCCGTGCATAACGAGAGCTTAGTACACCTGAATGTAGAATCTCCCCCACCCCCTCACAAATTCACTGGAATCCAATGCCATACACAAATATAAAAAGCAAAAGTGACCGCCCAAACCCTCTCAAGTCTCCTTTTTCTAGGCCTGGGGAGGAGTGTTTCTTTCTCTTTTATGAAGGCTGGTCTCTCAAGTGTTGCCTCTCATATTATATGTACACCTAATTAAGAGACCTGACAAGAAAAAGAAGTGCACAAATGAACACATATTGGTCCTTCAGAAAAAAGTCCATGGAAAACCATTCTTTTCAGCACCATCCCAAGGCATTCCATGTATTGGGACCTCGCCATATTTCTTCTCCGGGTTGGAGAGAACTCATCAGCTCCAGTTGGTTAGTTACCATTTTTCCTAAATTTCTTCATTCCGCTCTGAATTCCTTGTGCTACTAATAATGATGTTAATGTGCAGGAAGGATGAAAGCTACAAAAGAATAGTGATGGCCTGCTTTGTACAAGCAGTGTACTTGCTTGAACTTGACAGACAAGAAAATAGGAGTACAGAAACTGCTCTTGCACCACAGTGGTTGACACCCTTTAAGTACAAACTAGTTGAAGTCCTTGTAGATGAAAGAGATGGTTCTATATTTGCTGCAGTTTTGGAGTGGGATCAAGCAGCAGCGTTGGCTGATTTTATACCTGTAAGACCAACCGGTGCACCAAAGGTGGTATTTGCTATCAGAGGAACACTCTTGAGAAACCCCACAATAAGGAGAGATATCGAGGATGATCTACGTTACCTAGCGTGGGAAAGTCTCAAAGGATCTTTCAGGTTTGACAGGGTTTTATCGGCTTTAAAGTCAATCATCAATATTCAAGGAAGCAAGAATGTGTCCATCACAGGGCACTCGTTAGGAGCTGGTTTTGCTCTGGAGGTATATAAGGCGTTAGCGGCAGATGAAACTTATATAGAGGCACATCTTTTCAATCCACCATCTGTTTCATTGGCCATGAGTTTGAGAATCTTGAGTGGGAAAGCTGGATTTGTATGGAAAGGGTTCAAATTAATGCTTCCTCCTAACTCACAGAATCTAGGCAAGAGTGCCGATGAGGCTGCAATTGAAGCTACAGAGGCAAGAATCACTTCAGAACTTAAGCAAATGCTGCCAATGCCTCATTTGTATGTTAATACAAGTGACTACATCTGCTACTACTACAATTACCCAGGAGGACAGAACAACATGTTCAATGGTAACAAGGAGAAAGAAGCAAAACCTGGAAATGGGCAAACTGGAGTAAATCTTTTTGTGGTGTCAAAAGGAAAGCAGAGGTTTCTTGAGGCACATAGGCTGCAGCAATGGTGGTCTGATGACTTGGAATTCCAAATGGCTCTCAATAATAGCATGCTGACAAGTAGGCAGCTCAACTCCTTGTACACCATTAATTCAAGCTCCTAAACAAACTCAAGGCTAGAGTCTTTCAAAGGAATTCTCAGCCCTTGTCAGTTTTTCTTCAAATTATCTTCCAAAAGTGGATAGAGAACAACAAATGTATTTCTACCATAAGGTTCAGAGTTATATTGGTATGTGTACTTGCATTTGGACTGGTAAAGATTGAATGTTAAACACAAGATTGTAAGGCTTGAGATTCTGCATTGACTTATATGAATGAATTGATTAACCTCCTATACATTTTGACTTGCTAAACCAAATTTGAAAACTTGCATATAAACTTCAGAAAATTTAACACCAGGTGTCTTTTTTTGATAAGTACATGATGGGGCAAGCATATTTTGCAGTGATTCACTAGATGACATTGGTGCTAATTAAACAGGGGAAAAAATAGATGTTTTGTACATTAAGCTACTAAGCAAGTATTTGTAAAAAGAAATGACGGAGAAATACAATGTCAAGGCAAAAGCAGGTTAAAACATGAACAGGACAATCAATCTGATTCAGCAATCTGTTTGGCCTGTCAAGATAAGAGCACTACTCGTTGGCCGTTGCGGTTATTTTAACATAATGTGGGAGTTTCTGTATTAAAGCTTAGGTAAATTCATCTTTCACTTCAGCAGAACAAGCTAGCAGACCTCAGCTACTTGAGGCTTTCTCTACCATTGGATATTTTTCTAGGAAATAATTTTTAATTATTCCAGAACCTAAAGAAAATAGAGAATATAAAAAAGTAAATTCACTCTGAACTTAAATTGATCCTCATTTCCTCTTAAACGTTTTCGAAGAGATGTACTACAAGATTTCCCTCTCTGTCCTCTTGACCATATTGACACAAATCGTAAATTTTCACAGAACTTGGAATGCCCAAACACGTTTAAGATAAGTTTTAGAAAGGAAAACCGTATTCGAATAATACTGGAGTATTTATTTAAAATAAGCTTTGTGTTGTTCTTCAAATTACTGTTAGAAAGGAAAAAAAGATATTCAAACTACGTCTTATAGTGAAAGAAAATTCCAAAATTGGTGCCCAATATGGACGACTTGCCGTACGTGTCCTTAATTCTGGACACAAAAGACATTTTGGTGGAACAAAAATGCAGAGTACTACTTTTCCTCAAATGGCGACAAAGATTGCAGATATTGCATTAATTTAGGCACTTTCCACTATTACATTGTTAAATAAACATTAAAATATCCCAATATAATCCAAAGATGTGTTCTTGATTTTTGTTAAACCCTCAAAACCCTACCTTTCCCCTCTTCTTTGTCAAAACCATTCATCGTTTTCAACCTCCGGACTTCTCAGCTAAGATGGCGCCAGCTAAAGGCAAAGGAAATGGGAAGAAGAAAGGGAAATGGAATTCTAAGAAAACAAAGAGCTGAGCTCCAGACCCAACATGCAACTGCATTTTCCCAAGAGAAATCATCTCCAATATCCTTTCTCGTCTCCCTGTGAAGTCCCTTTTACGATTCAGGTGCGTTTGCAAGCCATGGCGGAACCTCATTTCTAAACCCAACTTCATCGCCGCCCCCTTCCGCCACTCCTCTGCTTTACAGCGCAGCGGTTCATCCATTCTTCTGCACACTCGCCATTACGAGACCTCTGATCATGTAGTCTCCCTAGACGACCCGCTTGAAGAATCAGTTGTGGAACTGGACAGCCCTCATCCGTCCTTCTTCCCTCATATGATCGTTTTGGGTCCTATCAATGGCATTGTGTGCCTTTTTCAGAAAGCTTCGGGTGATGTTATTACCCTTTGGAATCCAGCTATGAGGCAGTCCAAGATGGTGCCCCTTTCGTCCCTTTCGGGGAACAAAACCTATAAGGGGTACTGTTGGGTATCCATCGGATTGGCCTTTGATCCCCAAGAGAATGATATTTTGATATTGAGAATCTTTTGTGTCGGGCCATCATCTGCCGTCCCTAACCATGTGGAAATGTATTCAACCAAGAGTCTCGGATGGAAGAAACTGAAATGCGAGCTGGTTTGTAATATTATTTCCTATACTTGCCTTGCGATCTTTAAAGGGGTTCCTTATTGGTTGGCTTTTATAACTGATGAATTCGGGCTGCGTACAGTGTTGGTGCGCTTTGATGTGGGTAAAAAGGTATTAGAGAAGTTACCAATGCCAGGAATTGGACAGGTGGCTCATCAACGTCTTGCGGCCATAGAGGATTCTATTGGTTTGTTAACTCGGGAGGAAAGAGACGAATGCTATATTAGTGTTTGGGTAATGGATGAAGAAGATGGTTGGAGTAAGAAAACCAAGGTAGGACTGTTAATCGGGTTTGACAGAATTGTGGGCTGTTTGAGGAATGGTGGCATTGTTGTTGAGAATGAAAATGGACTGCTGTTCTTTGATCCAGTGACTAGTTCAGTTAAAGCCAAACTGAGTGTTGATAATGCTGAGAAGGGTTCATATGAGATTTCCAACTATTCGGAGAGCCTACTTCTGATCGGAGGGATGCTACCAGTTAAGAAGCAAGCTGAAGATAAATTGGCACGCCAAAATCTCATAAGGTTCGATGATTGCATTATAACGACTATATCTTGCTTTGTGTTGATTGTCAACTCTCACTTTTAGATGTTGTCATTGCTTCAGACGTTTTCTTATCTTATGTGCACATGTATGTGTTATACAGGCACTTGGTGAACTACGCACATTGACTCTGATTTATTAATTTACTATGTGAACTTACTCTATTGATTACTTTAGTTAATTCTGTATTTCTATGCAATTGGTTGAGATGCTTGTGTGTTGCTGCTGTTTCTAGCTTCTTTCCATAGCATTAGTCCATCATATCTACCTGTCGGTTGTAACAAACTGCTCTGTTGACTAGTTGAGATACACACAAGCTTGATCGGATATCACCTTTATTAAGAGAACATTGGTCCAAAGAGTTCTATTGATCTTGCAGAAGATTCTTGATTTTAAAAATAAAAGGATAAACATATATTAAGAATTGTATTCCCCGGTCTTAAGTTGAACCTGGAAGCCAACAGTAGGTCTTTATGTCACAGAAAATTAGTGATACCATATTGATTTCCAGCAACTGTAGAGCTATGATACCTTTTAAATTTTTTAGCGAGGGAAGCTTAGAAAATCTCAAATCTTTGATACCTGAACCGTGTTTGGTTAGTCTTCTTGTTTTTGAAAGTGTTCACCAGTTTTTGTTCCTTGACAGAGTGAGTAGTAACACGAGACAATTGTTTTTCCAGTTATTTAATAGCAAGTAATGTGCAGTTATTCATTCAAAGACATCAAGACTATCTGGAATAGCTACTCTCCTTGAATGCCCCCTTTTTCCCTCCCTCTTTACTGATGAAAGTATTAGAAGTTTCATTGTAACTATACAACTCTTGGTTTTCTCCTTGGTTGATTTTTCTAGCAATATTTGATCAATGAATTGACTTGTCATGATTTTAGCATCTGTAGACGTATATAATATACTGTATAGTGTGGAGCATACTTGAAGTGAATAATTGATGCCAGGAGCTGTAAGAGTGCTTTTACGATGAAAATGATTAGAAGGAAGAGAAGGAGAGTTGAAGTAGCTCCTTTAGTACGATGTGGATAATATGGAAAGAGAGATAGAGATGTTCGATGGAGTTCAAAAATTTGTTGTACAGATTAGCGGAGCATTTTTGTTCTTTCGATATTCTTGGAGTAATTGTAATATTCTAGTGAGCGTTGATGATTGGATGCTATTCGTAAAGAAACATGCTTTCCTGTAGGATTTTAAGTAAATATTTTTGTTCTTCAGATATTCTCGGAGTATTTCTAATATTCCAGTTAGTGTTGATGCTATCAGTAAAGAAATATGCTTTCTTTTAGGATTTCTACCTTTTTCATACATCTTATATGTTGGATTTCCCCCCTAAATCAATAAAATTTAACTCATAAAAAGATATTATGAGAAGCTTACAAATATTTTTTTATTTCTATGCATGTTGCCTTAACTTTGTAGAGACAAACCTCTCGTGAACTCATATCTAGTTTGCACGAAAGACGCCCTGTTTACCCCCTTTTTAGCGAAGCTCAGAGATACATGAAATACTCTTTGACATCTTTTCAGTTGGTAGGTAGCGTGTATGCAGTTTCTGTCCTGGCTGTTTTACAACCATCTGATGTTTATACTGGAAGGTTCTAATTCTGATTATCTGACTTATCAGATTGTTCAACCAATGTCTGTTGTTCATTGCACTCATCAATTGGTACTTGATTAATCTATGGTGTATTCATATTTGTGGTGTAATACTTTTGGAGTTTTCTTTCCCATCATAACATCTCTCTGTGTCCCCGTTTCACCTTAATTTCTGTCCTTCCCTTGGGTAGTTCTTTTTGGTACGAAGCTTTAATGGCTCTCAATAATAGCATGCTGACAAGTAGGCAGCTCAACTCCTTGTACACCATTAATTCAAGCTCCTAAACAAACTCTCTTTCAAAGGAATTCTCAGCCCTTGACAGTTTTATTCTTCAAATTATCTTTCAAACAACAACTGTATTTCTACCATGATATTGACATGTGTACTTGCATTTGACTGGTAAAGATTGAAATGTTAAAACACAAGATTGTAAGGCTTGAGATTCTGGATTGACTTATGAATGAATTGATTAACCTCCTACACATCTTGACTTGCTAAACCAAATATGAAATCTTGCATATAAACTTCAGAGAAACATAAAATAAGTAACTACAAAGGGATATATGACCTACATCTTTGTGCAAAAGGTTCAGTGTGCATTTCTACACAACAGATTATGTTAATAAAATCTATACAAACTCCTGCATTGACCTGGAAGTTGGCATCAATCCCGTACAAGGTTTCTTTGATCTACCCTTGCTAACTGCACCTACAAGTAGGATGCATCACAATTCAAGCTCAAAAATTAGGGGTTAAAATGGTATATCGCAATCCTTGGTCACAAATTAGAGCAATTACTTCCTTATTGGTCTAGTCCCTATTCAATCTAAACACATATTTAAATTCCCTTTCCAAGCTCAATTCGAGATTATACGGACAATTCTAATTTGGAAGTTAATAACAGCTGATTACTGCTTACTCTAAGATTCCTTATTACTGTAGAATTCTATTTTGTAGTTACTGATCTTTTGGAATTTGTTGTAACTCTCTCCTCCTATTTAGGCTCTTTTCTAATAGGTATTACTTTTTCAAGTTTATCTTGTTGCTGCATCTGCTGTACATATTTGTATAAATAGTCTGCCATACAATCAAATAACATCGCAGTATTTTCCATATTCTACTTTTTTGCCTTTTATAGTATCAGAGCGACACTAAACTCCCACGAGTCAATCCTCTGTTTTTTTCTCCCGCTTACTAGCCCAACTACTTAAATGGCCGCCAATATTTCTATGACCAATGCTGATGGAGCCAACAACGCCATTACTATTGTCTAATTCAATCCCCTTATGCAATTGCCCATAAAATTAACTGGCAGTCACAATTTCTCCCTGTGGAAAGCTCAAGTTCCAATGCTTATGCGTAGTCACAATCTTTATGGGCATCTTGATGGCTCCATCCTTGCCCCTACACGCACCATCTCTCAAAACAATCAAGATGTGGATAACCCTGCATTTGTTCCTTAGTATCGCCAAGATCAGTTAATTCAAAATGCTATCTTGGCCTCTGTTGATCCTACACTTGCCCCTACTGTTGCTGTTGTAGTCTCCGCCAAAATTGGCTGGGATGCTTTGCATACTGCATATGCGAACAAATCTCAAACAAGAATTTTCAGCTTGCGAGATCGGTTGGCCTGCCTCACTAAAGACTCTCGTCCGGTCACCGATTATCTTCATCAAGTTTGATCGATCTGTGATGAACTTGCAACTGCCGGTGCCCCTGTATCAAACGTCGAACTCATCGTTAAAATACTCACTGGACTCGGATATGAATTTTGCGAAATCTCTGTTGCCATTCGTGCTCGGGATTCTACAATTCCTATGAAGAGCTTTATGAAAAGCTTCTAGATCATGAGCTTTTCCTAAAGCACGAGGAAGACAAGAAGCCGTTGTCAACACCTATTACTGCTGCTGTAGCACAAAAGACTACACCAACTCCTCCTCGTTAGGGTAATAATCCTAACTCCAGTAGTGGTCGTCCAGATCCGAATGCACCTTCCAACAATCAGCAATGGCAAGCACAACCATGGCGCCCACGAAGAAACAACCAGCAACAGCCCTTTGACAAAAACCTCGCTGCCAACTATGTTATCGTCTAGGTCATTCTGCTAGAGTATGCAGATCGCAGTCACATGATCATCTGCAAGCTCGGGAAAACTTTGCTGCTCGTTTTTCTCCTCAACAGACCCCGTGGATCGTGGATAGTGGAGCCACTCATCATATTGCATCTGATGTTTAAAACCTAACCACTGTACATGATTACCACGGCACCAAAGAGAAGACTATGGGCAATGGTAACACCATACCAATATCCCATACTGGTAAACTAACATAAGTGCTTCAAATCATAATTTCAAACTTCTCAATAACTTATGCTCTCTTGCCATAATAGTAACCTTATTTCTGCTTCTAAATTTTGTCGTGATAATCATTCATCTATTGAATTCTTTCATTTTCATTATCTTGTGAAGGATTTGAGTACGGGGGCGTCTCTAGTTCGCGGCTAGAATAAAGATGGGTTGTACGAGTGGCCACGGGGTTGTGCACATCGTCCTCCTCAATGCAATGTGGCTGTTCCAATTCACTTGTGGCATCGACGTTTAGGTCATCCTAGTCGTCGCGTTTTAAATACTATCTTGAATAATTTTTCCCATCCTGTTTCAGATCCTAAAGCTAGTTCCATTTGTAAATCGTGTTATTCAAATAAAATGCACAGGTTGACTTTTTTCAAAAATTCATTGCAAAGTAATAAGCCACTGCAAATCCTTTATAGTGATTTATTGGGCCGTCTCCGATTTTGTCAATTGATAAAAAAAGATATTATGTGTTATTTGTGACCAATTTTCAAAATACATGTGGTTGTTCACTTTGAAATCAAAAAATGAAACACTTGAAGTTTTTCAAACTTTCCACCCATTGCTTGAACGCAAATTCAACACCAAAATTCAATCTCTTTACACTGATGGTGGTGGTGAATTTCAAAGTTTACAGTCCTATCTCAAAACGCATGGCATAGAACACTTCGTGTCACCCCCATATACTCCGCAAAGAGTTGCTCTAGTCGAAAGACGACACCCATATATTATTGAAACTGCTAGAACCTTGATGCACCAATCATCTTTACCCTCACACTTTTGGAGTTTTGCCTGTCAACAAGCTGTTTATCTTATAAACAGAATCACTACACCCAATCTTCAGCATAAGAGCCCCTTTGAAATTTTATTTCAATCTATGCCCAAGTATGACTCCATTAAAGTATTTGGATGCTTGTGCAATCCATGGCTCAAACCATATGCCAAAAATAAATTAGAGCCCCATTCGGCACCATGTGTTTATTTAGGATTTTCAAATAAACATTACTGCCACCAATGTTTTGATCCTTTAATTTTCAGAATTTATTTATCACGTGATGTCTTATTTCTGGAAAATCAGTTCCCATTTTAAAAATATTTTTTCCCATTTGAAAATTACACTCAATAAAAATGTATCTCGGGAATTTGTTCAAGTGAACAACCATAGACTTTGAGTTCAAGTGTTTGTTAAGAGCTTCCTACTCAGAATGTACAACAGCCCGTGGACACTCATTCGCTCGTCTCCTCTGCCCCAACAGGTGCCACCATCTCAAGTAATACGGTTTCTCGCTTATCTGACACTTCCTCTCCTTATCCAACGTCTCTGCTGCCCCCTCTTCTTGCCACACCAAGCTCAGTTGCCAGCTTTGATTCCCCACAACCAAATCGTTCTGCCTACCAGTTCAACCTTCTCCCCATTTAAACGCTCAGCCTCAATCCACAATAATTGCTTACCAGCGCCGAAATAAGTCCACTGGATCTTTGACCCAGAACCCTATGATACAACCTTCTTCATCGTCACTTGTACCACCTTCCATCGCCTCACAACCTTCTCTTGTTGCCTCTGACTCTACAATGACATCCACTCATCATGTGATTACTCGGTCTAAGACCAACAGCCTTAAGCCTAAACAATTTCGCACTGTTGTTCAAACCACTTCCTCCATACCTAGAACCTTTAAGCAAGCTCAACAAGTCCCACACTGGCATGACGCTATGAAAAATGAATTTGAAGCCTTAGTTCGGAACCGGAGATGGGATCTGGTTCCATGTGATCCTTCGAAAAACGTGGTGGATTGTAAGTGGCTTTTTTCAGTTAATTATCATCCTGATGGTTCTGTTGAAAGATACAAAGCTCACCTAGTTTTCAAAGGGTTCACACAACGACCTGGCCTTGATTTTCAATGTACTTTTAGTCCTGTGGTAAAGCCCGCAACTGTTCGACTCGTTCTTGCAATTGAGACACAACAGAGCTGGCCCATCCGTCAACTTGATACCAATAATGCCTTCTTGTAAGGTCGTGTTGACGAGGAGGTCTATATGCATCAACCACCTGGTTTCGAAGCTTATACAAATCCTACACATGTTTGCAAGCTGCACAAAGCTACATATGGCCTCAAACAAGCTCCCATGGCCTAGTACACTGAACTCAAAAATCATCTTGTTACTTCGGGATTTATTAAATCTCAATCTGATTCATCATTGTTTACCATGCATAATTCTGAGTTTAGTGCTTATATACTAGTTTATGTTGTTGACATAATTGTTACGGCCAATCAAATTCGTGGTGTTCAAAACATTATTGAAAATCTTGCAACCCGATTCTCACTGAAGGATCTTGGTCCACTTCATTATTTCCTTGGTGTTGAAGTCTTTTCTTATCCTGGTTGTCTTTTGTTGTCTCAACAAAAATACATTACAGATATGTTATCGGAAGTAAATATGCACAATTGCAAGGGTTCCAACGCCAATGGCTATTACTGGTTGTTTTCCTAGAATCTGCTGAAGATTCTCTTGTAGATGGCTCTCTTTATAGGAGGATAATTGGTTAACTTCATTATCTTTCCTTTATACGTCCGGTCATCGCTTTTGTTGTTAGCAAACTCTCACGGTCCATGCACTAACTGTCACGACCCAAAAAATTCACTAGTGGTCGTGATGGCGCCTAACACCGCCGTCAGGCAAGCCAACAGTGATTAATCAATTTAATTACTTATTCTAGTACCTTAAATTCATAATTTTTATTAATAAAATAGTGTGAAATAGAATTTACACGAACTACAATAGTGAAAAACCCATAGGAACCCCCAAAACCCGGTGTCACAAGTGCATGAGCGTCAACTAAGAAATATAATAAAATACAACATCTGTCTGGAATACAAGTTAGACAGGAAAATATAAATAACTCTGATGGAGACTCTGCAGGTTGCGGGTCGTAACATGAAATGCAGCTCACGGTAAAGTCCCCGAAATGGCCGCGCCTCTGCGCCCAAAGACCACAGGACATATGTATACCTGCACAAAAAGTGCAGCAAGTGTAGTATGAGTGCGTAAATCAATGCGTACCCAGTAAGTATCTAGCCTAACCCCAGAGAAGTAGTGACAAGGGATCGACATCAACAGTTACTAGTGGTCCAATAAGACAGATACAGTAGAAGTAAACAGATGTGAACCAAAAAAAAAAAAAAGTAAAGTAACAAGTATAATACGTGGTACAATCCTCCTCTCAGCAATAACTCAAACTCACAGCTAGTAGCTACCTCCTCAATCAGAGTATATATAATGGACCTTACCAGATAGGTCGTCACAGTTCAACTAGGAAAAAAAAGCTCACAGATATGCTGGCCTCTTGCCAATTATTACGCACGATTTCATAAGAGTATTTTATAGAGACGCCGAGGCGTACGACCCAATCCATCATAGCATTTCCAAATAATAGATACATCCATTTTATTGCCGAGGCGAACAGCTCGCTCCCATAAGAGTACGGTACATAAGTCCTTCCAAGGAGTACGACCCGATCCAACGTAGTCTGTGCACTGCCGAGGGTCGAACGGCATGAACCATAGATGTATCTATCCTGCCGAGGCGAACGGCCCGATCCCACTAGAATAAGAAGCTTTGACAGATCCTTGACCCCACTCATGAATAGACGTGTGAGTTATAGATTTTTAAGGCACACCTTTCGATGAGAACGCATAACGTGGGAGAAATTTGTAAAGGAGTACAATTATTTTGCGGCTAATCATGAAGCTCGTCGAATCTCTATAATAGCAAGTCTATCACTCTACACAAGTCTAGTCTCAAGTCGCAACGTAAAATAAAGGAATTTAATAGGCAAGCGACAACTCAAATAGTACAGTTATAGCATGGTGGGAACCTAGGTCTACCTAGATATAACATGAATCTAGCTACGCACAGACTCTCGTCACCTTGTGCGTACGTAGCCCCCCCTGCAACAAGTAACATATAACAAATACATCACCTATGGGTAGTTTCCCCCTCATAGAGTTAGAAAGGAGACTTACCTCGCTTCGAAGTTCCAAAACCGGCTCCAAGGCCTCTCTAACACCTCAAACCAAAGCCCGTCGATCCATAACTATTCAAACAATATGCAAACCAATCAAAAGATACTCTAATACCCATAATTAATCAATTTAAGCAATTTTCAACTCCGCTCGAAAAGTCTATAAAATCAACCATCGGGTCCACGTGCCCGATTTCGAATATTTTTAAAGATAAACTTTACCCATAGCCTCACAAACTCAAATATATAATTTATTCTCAATTCCACCTTCAATTTCGTGGCCAAAATTCAAAAATATCAATTCTATGTTTTCTACCAAAATTCCCACAATTTTTACTAATTTCCATGTTTAAATCCATATACAAACTATGTATTTAACTTGTAATAGGTGGGAATCACTTACCTTGTGTTGCTTGATGAAAATCTCCCCTTGAAGCTCTCCAAAATCACCTCAACCAAGTGAAAAAATAAAAGAAAATGGGCCAAATCCCGTTTTTATAAAACCCTTACTTCTCAGCGTCCTTTCACATCTGCGGAACACCAGCCGCACCTGCAAAATTTTCACCGGGGGTGCGGTTCTAATTTAGTCCAGGCACGTCCGCATCTGCGAACCCAAATGTGCACCTGTGCTTCCGCTTTTGCAGCCAAGGAGCCCTTCTGCGCACACGCTCCTATGGACCATGTTCGCTTCTACGATCAATAGGCCTCCCAGGCCTTTTTGCTTCTACGCTCCTTCCTCCGCAAAAGCAATTCCGCTTCTGCGGTCTTGGCGTCGCACCTGCGACCAGAGCTGGTGCCCTCCAACAATTCACACAAGTCCAAACTGATCTGTTAACCATCCGGAAACCACCTGAGGCCCTTGGAACCTCGGCCAAATATACCAACCAATCCTAAAACATCATACGAACTTAGTCGAGCCTTTAAAACACGTCGAACAATGCTAAAAACATGAATCGCGCATCGATTCAAGCCTAATGAACTTTAAAATTTTATACTTCTACATCCGACGCCGAAACCTATCAAATCAAGTCCGATCGACCTCAAATTTTTGCTCACAAGTCCTAATTGACATTACGGACCTACTCCAACTTCCGAAATCGATATCCGACCCCGATATCAAAACCTGGTCAAACTTTCCAAAAATCATCCAATCTCCAACTTTCGCCAATTGACGCCGAAATAACCTACGGACCTCCAAATCAATAGCCGGACACGCTCCTAAAACCAAAATCATCATACGAATCTGTTGGAACCTTCAAATCCCGATTCCGAGGTTGTTTACAGAAAAGTAAAACCTTACTCAATTCTTCCAATTTAAGCTTTTGAAATTAGAATTTTCTTTCCAAATCAAATCCCGAACTTCCCGAAATTCAATTCCGACCACACGTACAAGTTATAATACCTAAAGTGAAGCTACTCAAGTTCTCAAACCGTCGAACGACACGCTAGAGCTCAAAACGACCAGTCGGGTTGTTACACTAACCCTTAATATCTCAGTGGACAACCATGAAGCTCTCCTTCGGTATCTTCACCAGACATCTTTGTTTGGTCTCCGAATTGCTAAAGAACGTGATCATCGTCTTATAGCCTACTCAGATTCTGACTGAGCTTGAGATTCTCTTGATCGAACCTCCACTACCGTTTATGTTGTTTACCTTGGCAGCTCTCCGATATAATGGTCTTTTAAGAAGCGAAGATCTGTTTCCCGTTCCTCCACAGAAGCAGAATATCGGGATTGATCAGCTACTGTTTCTGAGACCAATTGGCTAAGAAGTTTACTCTATGAGCTTCGCTTCCGTATATTAGCCACTCCTCAGATCTTTTGTGACAATGTCAGTACCACCTACATTTGCGCCAACCCGGTGTTCCATAGTCGTATGAAGCATATTGCTATTGACTTTCACTTTGTTCTTGAACAAGTTCAAAACAAGGAAATCGAAGTTCAACACCTTCACTCGGCTGATCAAGTGGCAGTTATACTTAAGAAACCACTTCCAAGAGGCTCGTTTGTCAAGCAATTTTCCAAGTTGGTGTTGTTGACACCACCAACTTGCGGGGGCGTAATAACGGCTGATTACTGCTTACTCTAAGATTTTTTACTACTGTAGAATTCTATTTTGTAGTTACTGAGCTTTAACAATTTTTTGTAACTCTCTCCTATTTAGGCTCTTTTCTGATATGTATTATGTTTTTCAAGTTTATCTTGTTGCTGCATCTGCTGTATGTATCTGTATAAATGGTCTGCCATACGATCAAATAACATCGCAGTACCTTCCATCTTCTACTTTCTTCTCTTTTAGAAGTCAACCGATTAAAATCAGTGAGGCACAAGATTGAATATGTAATTAAAAATCACATCACAATTAAGCAAAGAAAAATAAAATTACATTAACTAATTAAGCCCAAGAGGTTCATCACAATTAGTGGTGGCAAATGGGCGTTGAGTTGAAATGGATTGGATCTCAACTCGCCCATATTTCATGCGGGTCAAAAATGGGTTGGGTGTCAAATGGGCGGGTAAAATATAGGTTTAACCCATATTATATAAGTGTAATATTTTTTCAAGTGCAATTTATAATTTTTCTTATGCTCAAATTATTTAGTGACATAAGCTTAATTGGAATAATATATACTCTTCTTAATTAAATTTATTCAAATTTAGCTATCATATCATAAATTTAAGTTACTCTTCCACAAAATATGATAGTTTTCATTTTAGGAAGAAAATGTGCTTAGTGCACTTCAAGAAATATCACTAATAGTATATAACTCTGTGCATTTTTCACCTTGTTCATATATTGTCTACAATCCAATATAAAACTAAACAAATTCAAAAAAAAAATATAATAATAATAATAATAATAATAATAATAATAATAGTAATATTAATAAAAATGGAAAAAAAGTGAAAATACAAATTCTTAGGCTGTGTTTGGTATGAAGGAAAATGTCGTCCATGGAAAATATTTTCCTAGAAAGTGAGTGATTTTATCACTTATTTTTCTCGTTTGGTTGGTGAGTCAATTTTTTTTCGTAAAATATTTTCTAGTGTTTGATTAGAGAGTAGAAAATATTTTTTAGAAAAATAATTTTTTATGCCACTCTCCTCAATCCATTCCCCTAATTTGTGCTTCATAGCTAAAAAAAACTATATTTTTGGTTGAAAAAGAAAGTACTTTTTCTATAACATGAAAAGAAAGTACTTATTTTGTTGAAATGAAAGAAATATTTTTTCTACATCATGAAAAGAAAATACTCATTTCGTTGAAACGAAAGAAAATACTTTTTCTACATCATTTTGTTGAAATGAAAGAAAATACTTTTTCTATATCATGAAAAGAAATTACTTTTTTTGTTGAAATGAAAGAAATATTTTTTTACACCAGGAAAAGAAAATAGTCCTTTTGTTGAAACAAAAAAGAAAGTACTATATCTACAACATGAAAAGAAAGTACTTTTAATAATATTTCTATTCAGGGTAGCGGATAGGGGTGGGGGTAGGGTGCGTGGGTGTGAGTTTGGGTATAGAGGGTAGGTTGGTGGGGGTTGGCGGGGATAGGGAATAGAGTGGGGAAGATAGAAAAAAAGTTCTAGAAAATATTTTCTCTTCTCTTGATATGGAAAAACATTAAGCATTTTAAAATTATACAAATTTTCTTCAACTCTTAAATTATTTTTGGTATTCAAATATGTATTTAGAAAGAACAAGCACGCTAAACAATGGTAAATAATAATTACAATGTTTAGAAAAAAATTAATTCACACAGTTAACTACAATGAGAAGAAACACGCGAAGGAAGAGGAGTTGAAATACTTTTATAGCATTTGCGGTGTAAAAAATGATATCATATATTTTGAATGAGTAAAAGGTAGAAGATAACCCACTATTTTAACCTAGATTTTATCCATGAATACCTATATTTCTACGTGTTCAATCCCACATTTTACCCAACTAAAATATTATCCATTAAACGAATTGATAAAATATGAGCTCATTTTGGCAGCACTAATCACAATCCTTGTCGTGGCCCAAACTATATATGTAGTGTGATAGGCACTGCAAGAGCTTAATTAGCCTCTCTGAGCTAACCCATTTAACCCTCAATATCACAAACACTCTATCCAATCATGTAAACTAAAATTTCATATAAACGTACATTTCTACAACACTTTGAACGGCCAAACACATGTGAGAAGACTTTTGGAAAGGAAAACCTTATTCAAAGAGTACTTATTTATTTAAAGAAGCTTTGTGTTGTTTTTATAATTACTTTTAGAAAGAAAAAGAAGATATCCAGACTACGTCTTATAACAAAACTAGTGAACCTATCACGCTTCGCGCGGTTTAGGGAAAACCGAATGATCTTTGAATATTCGAATATTAAAAATAATAAAAATAGGCTATATGTACCTAATTGTATACTATCTTGTTCTTTTATATCATGTTGGATTTCACAAAAAAAAAGGGAGATTTTTTTTTATTTTCTTCGCATAAGCTATACATAGTTTACTCTTTGAGTTGCTTGATACGGGTACATACTTTTTTATCCTTATCTTTTGATGTGATATAAAAAGTTAAAGTGAATATGTATTTCTTTTCTATTCATAAAATATAAGAATCTTATTATGATATACATGTAAAATTCACTAGTATACACAAATATTTGTGGGGAAGAAACCATTACTTCTGCATGTCTATTGTCTGCCGTTATTGCAATCACTTCAAATCGCGACTATTTTTTTTTTTCCGTTTGAGATTTCTCCTCATGTACATTTGATATGTCCAAAGGGAATGAGACATTGGAGGGTAAAAACTTGAATGAAAGGGGTGCTCTATCAAAATGAAAGGGTGTTACTTATCTGTTTTTGATGTTGCAAGTTGCAACCACATTAGGAACATAAGGCAAATACTAATAAGTAAAAAGCAAAGTACGGCTATTTTAAATTGAAGGGAACTGCTCAGAATTTCACTTTTGGAGATAAAAATTTTAATTGGATCACATTAAAAATATTATTAAATTGTATTTTAATGAGTTTAGCTAAAATAGAAAAGATAAAAATTATCATAAGTAGCCAAACATAAATAATTTTTATAAATTGATAAAATCACAATTTTTTTCAATGATATCTATGAGTGCAATTTTCATTTCTCAAGCACCATACATGACACAACCTATGTATGAGGGCGTGCAAATGTTTCAACTTCTAGCCAACCTATTAAAACATGGTCCTAGTACCCTGCCTTGCAATGATCTTCATTGCCATTATGCAGGTACACTCCTGCCAAAGGAGATGTTGTTTCATTCTTCATAGACACGACTATTTGAGGAAGAGGCATACTCCCTCCCTCGGTTTCACCTCCGGCTGAGCAGGGAAATTCAAATCGATAGGCTTTGCCAGGTACTAGGGAGGCTACTCTTCTTTTTTGTCAATCGAGCTGAACGAAGTTGTAACAGACCATGTATGCGACGATCAAATACGGCTTTGCTCATTTCATTTAGTTCAGTTTAGTTTGGTTTAGGTTTATTCTATAAAATAAAATTCAATAAAAAATAAAATAAATAGAAATAAGAATTAATTCGAATATTTGCAAAGATGACTTTTCCGCTTTCCTTTGTGAGGGAGGTTTGTGCACAGTCAAGTGGGGAGATTGAGAGATATAAAGCAAGATCAGCAGAACCGATATTTTGCTTAGTCAACACATCTTCACATTGCCTTCCCTCCAAATATGTCTTAATTCACACCTCCGATCTCTAAACTTATAGTAAAAAGTCATCTTTAGAAAAAAAACGAATTGGTTAATATCCTCAATACGGAATATTTAGCCTTGGCAATAAGAAATATGAGCATTTCAACAAAGAATGAGATTAATATGAAACGTTCCATTCACATTAGATCTTTAAAGCTATTAAATGCATGTAATGGGTGATGCATTTTCCTTCTGCATTTATATATCTTTAATCTCCATAAATCTTGACCACAAAAATTTCATAAATGCACCTCCTCTCATGATAAATCCCACCATACTATAAAGTATAAACAGAGGTCAAAAAGGCATTCAGCCTTATTAAACTATTTCTCCATCACAATCATTTTTTAAGTTAAATACAAATTGAGAAGTAGTTTAAATATATCAAATAAGTAGCTTAAGTCGTGGAAATGACAATGTATCATTATTGATTATTATTGATGACCCAAGACCATACATATTGATTAAATTAAAAAAAAATTACTTATTTGATGAATAGACAGGTAGATTGAAAAAATTATGATTATGCTTAACAGAAAACCCACATACGTTTGTATAAGCTCAGCAATACACAGTCTCCCTCCATATCTTATTTAGGCACACATTTCCGTTTCCAAACTTTTTGCTATGAACTTCACATAATTGTCAAGTGATGTCATCTGAAGATTTTAAAGTCCACCAATCGATTATTAAGATACATCACAGATCTTTGTCCTGAAAAGTGAAATCCATTGAGGTTGAAAAGAGCTTTCCTCAAAGCGGCAACTTAATCACTTCACATTACCAGCCTCATACCTCAATAGAGTCCTGCAAATGTCTAGTGTCCTTCTGGTTTAAAACTCTACAGCATATACAAAACATGTAAATTTTCTGTACTTCATTAGAAAAGAATATTGTAAATTTTAATTTATATGGAATCGCTATATAAGATCCAAGAAAATACATGATTTAACGTCGTTTTCAAACCTTTATCGGAGGTAATTTATGTTAGACAACCTTTGTAAGCTTTCTGTGAAATAATGGACGCAATCTGGAAACTGAAGGTCATTACCATATAAATTAGCTTCCTACAAGCCAAAAACCCGTGTGAAAGGAAACTCAGCCAGGGTAAAAGGAAGAACTACTATTTGCTAAATTACCTAACAAAAGATCAAATGTAATGCGACCGAAACAAAATCTTAAGCCAAAGCAATGACACATTAAGACTTAGTCATGTGCGAAATTTCATGATTCCAAAATTCAATAGTGATCGAGATGGCGTCTAACAGCGCCGTCAGGTAAGTCAACAGTGATTAGTCAATCTAATTACTCATTCTAGTACCTTAGAATCATAATTTTTATTAATGAAATAGTGTGAAATAGAATTTACACGAACTAGAATAATGAACAACCCGTAGGAACCCTCAAAACCGATGTCACAAGTGCATGAGCATCAACTAAGAGATATAATAAAATACAACAACTGTCTGGAATACAAGCTAGACAGAAAAATATAAATAACTCTGATTGAGACTCTGCAGGCTGTGGGTCGTAATATGAAATGCAGCTCATGGTAAAGTCCCCGAAATGGCCGCGCCTCTGCGTCCAAAGACCATAGGACATATGTGTACATGGACAAAAAGTGCAGCAAGTGTAGTATGAGTACGTAAATCAACGCGTACCCAGTAAGTATCTAGCCTAACCCAGAGAAGTAGTGACGAGGGATCGACATCAACACTTACTAGTGGTCCAATAAGACAGATACAGTAGAAGTAAACATATGTGAACCAGAGAAAATAAATAAAGTAACAAGTATAATACGTGGTATAATCCTCCTCTCAGCAATAACTCAAACTCACAGCTAGTAGCTACCTCCTCAATAGGTGTATATATAATGGACCTTACCAGATAGGTCGTCACAGTTCAACTAGGAAAAAAAAGCTCACATATATGCTGACTTCTTGCCAATTATTACGCACGATTTCATAAGAGTATTTTACAAAGATGTCGAGGCATACAGCCCGATCCATCATAGCATGGCCAAGCTAGATACATCTATTTATTGCTGAGGCAAACAGCTCGCTCCCATGAGAGTATGGTACATAAGTCCTCCGAGGCGCACAGCCCGATCCAACATAGTGTGCGCACAGCCGAGAGTCGAATGACACGAACCATAGACATATCTATCCTGCCGAGGCGAACGACCTGATCCCCTTAGAATAAGAAGCTTTGACGGGTCCTTGACCCCACTCACGAGTAGACGTGTGAGTTATAAATTTTTTACGGGACACCTTTCGATGAAAACGCATAACGTGGGAGAAATTTGTAAGAGGAGTACAATTATCTTGCGGCTAATCATGAAGCCCGTCGAATCTCTACAATAGCAAGTCTATCACTCTACACAAGTCTAGTCTCAAGTCGCAACGTAAAATAAAAGAATTTAATAGAAAAGCGACAACTCAAATAGTACAGTTATAGCATGGCGGGAGCCTAAGTCTACCCGGATATAACATGAATCTAGCTACGCACGGTCTCTTGTCACCTTGTGTGTACGTAGCCCCTGCGCAACAAGTAACATAACAAATACATCACCTATGGGTAGTTTCCCCCTCACAGAGTTAGACAGAAAACTTACCTCGCTCCGAAGTTCCAAAACCGGCTCCAATGCCTCTCTAACACCTCAAACCAAAGCCCGTCGATCCAAAACTATTCAAACAACGTGCAAACCAGTCAAAATATATTCTAATATCCATAATTAATCAATTTAAAATTCCCATCTCCGCTTGAAAAGTCGATGAAAACAACCCTCGTGCCTACGTACCCGAGTTCCAAATTTTTTTGAAAATAAAAATTACCCATAAACTTACGAAGTCAAATATATAATTTATTCTCAATTCCACGTCCAATTTCGTGGTCAAAATCCAAAGATACCAAATTCTAGGTTTTCTATCAAAAACCCCACAATTTTTATAATTTCCCATGCTTAAATACACATATAAATCATGTATTTAACTCACAATACGTGGGAATTACTTACCTTGACATAGATGATGAAAATCTCTTCTTAAAGCTCCCCAACAATCGCCCAAACCATGTGAGAAAATGAGGGAAATGAGCAAAACTCCGATTTTAAAACAATCTGCCCAGCCGCCCTTCCGCACCTACAGAACACCAACCGCACCTGCGGAAAATTTATTGCAAGTGCGGTTCCCTCCAAGCCAGGCAAAATCCGCTTTTGCGGACCACTTTTCGCCTCTGCGGTGCATCACGCGCTCCTGCGCCCCCGCACGTGCGGAGATCTTCCGCTTTTGCACCCTGAGCTGCCCATCTCGTTTTCTGCTTCTGCGAAGCACCCTTCACATCTGCGAGCTCGCAGATGCGAAAGTACACTCGCATCTGTGGCCATCCCAACTTAGTCCAAATGTCGCTTCTGCGACCACAATGCCGCTTCTACAGGCGCACCTATGGCCAAAACCTCACAGGTGCGGTTAAACCAGATGCCATCTGCTTCAGCCTTCCTCCTAAGTCCAAACCCGATCCGTTTTCAATCCGATTCGCACCCGAGGCCCCTGGTACCCCGTCCAAACATACCAATACATCCCAAAGTACAGTACAAACTTAGTCGAAGCCTTAAACCACGTAAACAACATCAGAATTACAAATCGACGGCCAAAACCTTTCTTTCAACTTTCTAAACTTCAAGCTTCGACGAACGCGTCCGGTTCTTATCAAAACATTCCGGAATGATGCCAAACTTCGCGTACAAGTCATGAATCACAATACGAACCCATTCCAACGCTCGAAATCCTAAACGGACATCGATAACATCAAAGCCTACTTCGAACCAAACTTATGAAATTCTTAAACCTTTAAAATTCCAACCTTCCATAATAAGCACTGAAATGCTCTCGGTTGATCCATAATAAGAGGAAAACAAATTGTTGTAATCAAAATAGTGAAAGAACCTTGGTAGAGCAGAATGGATTTAGGTAGTATCATAAGGTTTTATAGGAAAAAATGTTAATTTTGTTTGGTTCTTGGCAATTTTGGAGTATTATTGATTTTATAACCTCCCATTAATGCTCTCTGGCCTTGAATTTTGTTTTTCCTTTAGCTTTCTAAGTTACGTGTCTCAGTGTCTACATCAAGACGATCTTATTTTGAAAATTAGTTCGTAGTGCTTTGAGTTTGAACATCAATATTTGAGGCTATAATGAAAATTTAATATAGTCTAAACTCCATATTAGTAATCTATAATCAATATTTATAGACATCATTGACGAACTCTTTTACCATTAAAAGTATCAGTAAAGCAAAATTCTTGTACTCCATATGGGACACACCCTTAGTTATCAATTTTGAAAAAGTTATTTATATTAGAATCTTTACACCCTTGTGCGAAAAGCAAAGCAGTTAACTGTTATTGTAATAACTAACTAGGTTGGTTAGTTTGTTAATAAAGGTAGTTAGTTAGTGGTTAGAGATATATAAATATCTGTACTCTTAGGACAACCGTAAGACAATTTCATTTTTGCTATTTCCGCCACTTCAATGAAACAGTTCTCGTTTCTCATCTCTTTCGCTGAGCCTGGTCTTCTCTCTTCTCAAGCTTTAGATCAATTGTCCATGGCAGCTAACATGGTATCAGAGCCACCGACAATGATCTAGGCCATTCTGCGATTTTCTCCTCTACTTCTAGATTACTTCAATTCTGTAGAATTAGGTGCAGAATTGTCTTAGAGTGATCTCAAATTGAAGCTCGGGTTTGTAATTTTCTCTAAAGCTGCAGTCAACAATGGCGATCGATACTGAAGATGACAATACAACAGCTAGTACACCAACTAATGGCATTTTTGGCAATTCTGCTCCAACTGGTTCGTCGTTCCCCTCTATCGATCATAATCACCCACTGTACCTGCAACCAACTGACACACCAGGTAGTTCTCTAGTCTCCATTCATGACTGGGTCTGATAACTATGCCTTGTGGAGTCGTGCTATGAGGCTTGGTTTGTTAGGTAAAAGTAATTTAGGATTTGTCGATGGAAGGTTTCCAAAATCAAAGTTTGAACCAGAGCTTCATGATTTGTGGGAAAAGGTTAATGCTGTTGTTTTGTCGTGGATAATGAATGTTGTTAGGTCTGATTTGCTGCGTAGTGTACTATATGCATCTAATGCTCACAAAGTGTGGGTAGATCTAAAAGAGAGATTTGACAAAGTGAATAGCTCTAGAGTATTGTTTCTTCATAGAGAAATGCACAATTTGACTAAGGGAACCATGACTATAGCAGACTACTTCTCAAAGCTGAGAGATTTGTGGATGAGTTTGATGCTCTAATGCCATGCCAGGTTATCCATATCCGGAGTTTAAACAATATGCTCAGCACTGTGAGGCTCAAAGACTGCTGCAGTTTCTCACTGGTTTGAATGACTTCTATGCACAGTCAAGAAGTCAAATTATGATGATGACTCCGGTGCCTACTATTAACAAGGCTTACTCACTACTTGTTGATAATGTGGTAAGCATGGCTCAGGTTACACAGTTTGCAGAAGGTCTAGAGGGCACTGCTCTGTATTGCAATAAAGGTCCAAATGTCACAAGTGGAGGTTACAGGCAAAGGAAGAACAATGTTCAGTGTGAATACTGTCATTACAAAGGGCATACCAAAGAAAATTGCTTCAAGCTAATAGGCTATCCACCATACTTCAAGTCTAAAAAGAAAGGAAGTGCACTTGAACTCTATGCTAATTTTGCAGGTAATCCACACTTTGCAGCTGAGGAAGAGCACGCCAGCTGTGCAAATAAGTTTAACCCTGGGTCTTATCAACAAAATGGATTCATCTCAGCTAATCCTGTGACACCACAAATGACACAAACACAACCTTTTTTCACTCAGGAGCAATACTAGCAGATTGTTCGGATGCTCTCCAAAGGAAATGCAGAAGGCTCCAGCTCATCTAGAAAAATAGCTGATGCAGGTATTCTAAATCATGTGAATGCATTTGCGTCCTAGTGGGTCAATAGTGACTGGATAATTGACACTAGAGCCTCAAATCACATGACTTCCAGACTTGAGTTACTACAAACACATAAGTCACTTCCTACAACAGAAAAAAACATAGTTCATCTCCCTAATGGTAATACAGTTTCAATTTCACACACATGAAGTACATCTATGTTGGATAATCAGAAGATTTCTAATGTACTCTACATTCTAGACTTTAAGTTCAATTTACTCCCAGTCTCACAACTCACCAAGGAACTAAAGTGTGGTAGACTTCTTTCCTGACTTTTGTATTTTCCAGGATCTTTACAGTGGTCAGGTGAAAGGGATTGGTAGGGGGGGGGGAGGGGAACATGGACATTATGTGCTCAAATGAGGTATCTCAGAATAATTTTTAGCTCAAATTTCAAATAAAAGTGCATCTACAGCTACTGCTCCTACTTTTGCAGGCTCAAGCTATTTGTGGCACAGGAGATGGGGACATGCTCCCTTAAATATGATAAGAAGAGTATAGTGACAGTCACCACTATACTGTGTGTGCATTAGCCAAGCAAACCAAACTTCTTTCCAGCTTAGTAATACTGTCACTAAGTCTATTTTTGAATTAGTTCACTATTACATTTGGGGGCCTTACAGATTCCTACTCATGATGGAAGAAGATTCTTTGTCATTATAGTAGATGACTATTGTAGATATACTTGGATCTTTCTGTTAACCTCTAAGTCTTAAGCTTATGTTGTGCTAAGATATTTCCTTGTTCAAGTTCAAAATGTATTTTCCACAACTGTAAAAACTCTGAGAACTGATAATGGAAGTGAGTTTTTTAGTACTGATTTCAAAAGTCTGCTGTCTAGTCTTGGTATTATGCATGAAAGTACATGTGTATATACACCTCAACAGAATAAGGTTGTAGAAAGAAAACACAGAACCATTCTAAATATGGCAACGATACTCAGGTTTCAAGCTTATGTTCCTTTAAGGTTTTGGGGTGAATGTGTTACTACTGTTGTATATCTATTGAAATGACTTCCTTCTAAAGTGGTTGACGACAAATCACCTTTTGAGATGCTTTATTTGCATTCTCCTTCTCTGTCCACTTGAGAGTCTTTGGTTGCCTGTGTTATGCTGCCACTCACGAAGTACTAGACAAGTTCTCACCTAAGGTTGTTCCTGCTGTGCTGATGGGATACTCTTCAACATAAAAGGGCTATCTCCTGTATGAATTGCACTCAAAAACCTTTCTAGTGAGCAGAAATATAATATTCAAGGAAGATGTTTTTCCTTCCAAACATGTCAAGTCATATGACAATCTTGAGTTTCCTGTCTTGGATTTACACTCCCCAATGGTGGTTCATGAGAATTCTATAGTATCAGTTATTCCAACATCATCATCCTTGGATTCAGAGACTGATAACTTCTCAGACATTGAGTTACAGCAGACATCTGATGCAACTGCAATTCCTTCACAAGAAGAGCATATGCAGACACTTTGAGCCTACTGCTGCACTTGACTACTCTGAGCTTGCTGCTATTCCTGCTTCTAATGCAGTCAGTGATGAACCTACAACAGGTTGTAGGAGATCTTCCAGACCAAGTAAGCCTCCTATTTGGCTACAAGACTATGTTACAAGGACTAAAGGAACCAACTGCAACTTTTGTATCTCTGCACATGTGGACTATACTTATCTCTCCCCTGCTTACAGACAAGCAATCTCAGCCTACTCAACAGCTTCAGAACCAACTTCTTTCAAGGAAGCTGCATTTGATCCTAGGTGGATAGAAGCCATGCAGCTTGAATTGAGATAATAATACATGGTCTGTTGTAGACCTACCTCCTGGTAAAACACCTATTGATTGTAGGTGGGTGTTTAGGATCAAGTACAAGGCTACAGGTGAAGTTGAAAGGTTCAAGGCTCGACTAGTGGCTAAGGGTTATAGTCAAAGAGAAGGGTTGGACTATGGATAAACATTCTCACCAGTGACCAAGATGGTCACAGTGAGATCTGTTGTTGCCGTTGCTGCCTCAAAGCATTGGTACATCTATTAAATGATGTACATAATGCTTTTCTCAATGGTGACCTAGATGAAGAAGTGTACATGGTTTTGCCTGAGGGGTTTGCTAGATAGGGGGAGTCTCAGAAGGTTTGCAAGCTCCACAAGTCCTTGTATGGCCTTAAGCAAGCACCCAGGTAGTGGAATCTAAGCTTACAGAAGCACTGGTACACATGGGGTTTCAACAGTCACTATGACTATTCCTTGTTTATCAGAAGAGTTAGGGATGATATTGTGATCATACTGGTGTATGTGGATGATCTTCTGATTACTGGCAATAATCATAAGCTGCTATGTGATATAAGATCAGATCTTCAAGGCAGGTTCAAAATGAAGGACCTGGGAGAAATAAATTTCTTTCTAGGAATTGAATTTGTAAGGTCAAATAAAGGGATCCTAATGAAAAGGAAATATGCTTTAGAGTTGATCTCTGAAGCAGGTCTCAGTGGAGCAAAGCCAGCTAGCACACCTATGGAGCTCAACCAAAAGCTGACCACTGTAGAATATGATATGTCTTTCAGGGAAAGAAATGCCACTACTGATGAAGTGCTAAGCGATCCTATTGTCTATCAAAGACTGGTTGGGAAACTACTATATCTAAGTATGATCAGACCCGATATCTCCTTTGTAGTACAGGTCTTGAGTCAATTTATGCATTGTCCTAGAATCTCTCATATGGAGGCAACACCAAGAGTAGTGAGATATATAAAGTAGGCACCTGGTTTGAGATTTCTTATCCCTGCAGAAGACTCGAAGAGTCTGATTGCCTGCTATGGTTTTGATTGGGGAGCTTGGATCAATAACTAGTTATCTGGTGAAGTTTGGAAATACCCCGCTGTCTTGGAAATCCAAGAAGCAAAGCACTGTCTCCAGATGCTCAGCTGAAGCAGAATTCAAAAGCATGGCTTCCTGCAACAGAGATCACTTGGTTGATAGGGTTATATGCAGAACTAGGAGTCAAAATTAGTCTACCTGTGAAACTAGTGTGCAGCAATTCAAATTGTGCAAATCCAATCTTTCATGAGAGAACAAAACATATTGACATTGATTGTCACTTTGTACGGGAAAAACTATGTGAAGGAATGCTGAAAACTAAATACGTACATACTGAAGATCAACTGGCAGACCTGCTAACTAAAAGCCTGGGAAGAGCACAACATGAGTATCTGTTGAATCAATTAGGATTGAAGAATATGTACCAGCCATCAGCTTGAGGGGGAGCGTTGAAGGATTGATTAACAAGTTGATACTTAACTATAATTAACTGTTATTGTAATAACTAACTAGGTTGGTTAGTTTGTTAACAAAAGTAGTTAGTTAGTGGTTAGAGATATATAAATATTTGTACTCTTAGGACAACAGTAAGACAATTTCATTTTTGCTTCTTCAGCCACTTCAATGAAACAGTTCTCGTTTCTCATCTCTTTGACTGAGCCTAGTCTTCTCTCTTCGCAAGGTCTAGATCAATTGTCCATGGCAGCTAACTGTTAAGAATCTCCGGGGCGTACCTCAAATACAAATGGAGAAAGGTCTATTGAATTTTTTACGGCCTTTTATTCCTTTAAACTACCATCTATCAACCTAAAAAGAAAAGTAAATCATGTGCTCAACTGAATTGTTAAAACTTAAAGAATTTAACATATAAAAGGCTGAAAATATATCGAAAGAAGGCATAGTTGGTAAAGATTAACTTTGAAAGGATTACATACCGGCAAATGTTGAGTAAATATGCAGCATTTCCTGAATCCGTGGGCAAGGTCAACCTATAGGGTATATTTTCGAACACTTCATGGGCGTCATAAGCAATTGTTATGCTGGCAAAGGAGTGAGTAAAAAACAGAGCGGTATTAAAAATCAAAGCGAAAGTAACTGGAAAACGCAAATCGGAAATGATCGTGAGGAGGATTACATACCGGCAAGTGTTCAGTACATTTGCAGTATTTCCTGAATACGTGGGCAAGGTACATGGCATATTTTCGAACACTTCATGGGCGTCAAAACAAGCAGTTGTTATGGTGACAAAAGAGTGAATCAAAGTCAGAGGGGAATTAAAAATTTAAGTGAAAGTAACTAGAAAGCGCAAATTGGAAATGATAGTGAGGAAAGAATTTAGAAATTAGTGGAGGAATTAAAGTAAATCAACAAAGGTGAAGCAAAAGCAATGAAGAGGAAACAAAGAGAGTAAAGCATCTGTTGTATATTTTTGGTTTAGGGTGACTTTTGGTTTTTGATAGTGAAAAATTAGAGAAAATTGCAAAAAATCTTAGAAAAAGATAAATGCAGTCCCTATTGAATGGGAGTGCCACGTAATAGCTTACGGCCCTCAATTACAGATATATATAGATCCAATATTGGTTTTTGAAAACTTCTTTTCCGAGCTGATGCGGAAATGGATGCCGCGTCCCCAAATTCTGGGCATAAAAGTCAAATTGGTGGAAGAGAATGTACTATTTGTCCTCAAAATCGAGACAAGGTTTGCAGATATTACATTAGTTAATTTATGTACTTCCTTATCCTTATCTCTTCTTTGGCTATAATTACATAAAGTGATTTTGATCGGAAACTTTTACCAGATCCTTTTTTTTTTTTTTTGAATTTCTAGTATTCGTAGAGTTTTCACGTAAATATTACTACTCCATTATCCATCTAAATTAAACTTTAAAATCTATTAAACTAATCCTCAACATAATGAAAAGCAACAAATAGTTTAAGACGAGATGCAATGAGTGTATATTAACTGGAATGTCCTTGTATGATCCGAAAATGCTTTTTTGACCTTAAACCCTCAAACCCACCGGTTTCCGCTCTTCTTTGTCGATTTCACTAAACTTCATCGTCTTCAACCTCCGGCGACTTCCCAGCAAAGAGATGGCGCCAGCCAAAGGCAAAGGAAATGTGAAGAAGAAAGGGAAAGGGAGCTCCAATATTACAAAGAGCAGAGCTCCAGAGTCAACTTCCGACTTCTATTTCCCAAGAGAAATCATCTCTAACATCCTTTCCCATCTCCCTGTTAAGATTCTCTTACGATTCAGGTGCGTTTGCAAGCAATGGCGAAACCTCATTTCGAAACTCAACTTTATCGCCGCCCATTTCAGCCACTCCTCTGCTCTGCAGCGCAGCGGTTCATCCATTCTTATAGGAAACCGCCATTACGAGTCCTCTCATCATGTACTCTCACTATATACTCCCCCGCCTGAGCCTGAATCATCATCATCAATTGTGGAACTGGACAGCCCTTTTCCTTGCTTCTTTCCCCATATGTATATTGTGGGTCCTTGCAATGGCATTGTGTGCCTTTTTCAGCCACCTTGGGGTGATTTGATTACCCTTTGGAACCCAGCTATGAGGCAGTCTAGGATGGTGAAGCTTTCTGAAAGTGAACCTGTTATGTGAGTGCACTGTTGGGCATCCATTGGATTGGCTTTTGATCCCCAAGAAAATAATTTTTTGGTCTTGAGAATCTTTACTGCCGTGCCAACATCTACAGTCCCGAACCATGTGGAAATGTGGTCAACCAAGAGTTTTGGATGGCAGAAACTGAAAAATGAGGTGGTTTTTCATATTCCTGCGCATACTAGCAACTTGAACGTTAAAGGGGTGCCTTATTGGTTTGCTACTGTCACTGATGAATTTGGGTGGCGCCCCGTGTTGGTGCGCTTTGATGTGGGTAAAAAAGTATTTGAGAAGTTACCAATGCTAGGAACCGGAGAAAGGAATAAGAAGCATCAACAACTTGTGGTCTTGGACGATTCTCTTGGTAAGTTTACCTTTGATGAAAGAGACGAATCCCATTTTGATGTTTGGGTAACGGATGATGAAGATGGTTGGACTAAAAAATACAAAGTTGGACCGTTACTCGGGTTAGAGAGAACTATAGGCTGTTTGAGGAATGGAGACATTGTAGCTAAGAACAAAGAAGAAGTGGTGTTCTTGTTTGATCCCGTGACTTGTTCAGTTAAGGCAAACTTGAACATTGATAGTTCTAAGAATGGTGCATATATGATTTTCGACTATTCAGAGAGCCTAATGCTGATCGGAGGGATGCTACCAGTTAAGAAGCAAAATGCTCGAGATAAATTGGCACGCAAAAAACTCACAAGGTTTGAGATCAAGTTATCATTATACTTTAGTTTATGTTACTATATTCTTGCTTTGTACTGATTGTCAACTCCCACTTTTAGATGTTGTCATTTCTTCAAAGGTTTTCTTATCTTATTTGCACATGCATGTATGTGTTATACAGGCACCTGGTGACTACGCACATTTACTTTGATGTGTTGATTTTCTATGTGAACTAATTCTATTGTTTACTTTAGTTAATTCTGTGCAATTGGTTGAGATGCTTGTGCGTTGCTGCTGTTTATAGCTTCTTTCCATAGCATAGGTCCAAAGGTCCCATCACATGTACTTGTGAGTTGTAATAGTCGAGATGCGCATAAGCTTGGATGAATGCACAAGTTAAGAAAACATTCCTCCAAAAAGTTCTATTTATCTTGCGGAAGAGTCTTGATGTCTAATAAAAGGATAAACATATATTGAGAAGTGCAGTCCCTGGTCTTAGCCCCTTTTGCTTTTGAGCTGGATCTATAATGACAAACTGAAGTACTAAAAAAGAATAAATGGAACCTTGAAATCAACAGTAGAAAAGTAGTGATAGCTCTTTTACATTTTTAGCAAAGGAAATGTAGAAAATCTCTAATCTTTGATACCTGAGCTGTGTTTGCTTATCTTCTTGTTTTTAGAAGTGTTCAGCAGTTTTAGTTACTTTAGGGAGTGAGTAGAAAGAGGTTTATTTAATGGCAAGATACTTGCAGATATCTATATGAAGACATCATGAATATTTGGAAGAGCTACTCTCCTTGAATTCTCCCTTTTTTTCCTCCCTCTTTTCTAATGGAAGTATTAGAAATTTTGTTGCCTTTGCACAAGTGTTCGTTTCCTCCTCGGTTAATTTGTCTAGCAATTTTTTATCAATGAATTGAGTTGTCATGATTTTGGCATCTGTAGACATATATTATATACTGTATAGTGTGGAGCATGTGTGAGGTGAATAAGTAATGCCAGGGACTGTAAGAAAGGTGCTTCCGCTCTGAAAATTCAGAAGAGAGATACAAAGTGTTTGATGGAGTTGAATAAAAATTCTTCTTCAGATATCCTTGGAGTACTTCTAATTTATAGTTAGTGTTGATGACTGGATGCTATTCGTAAAGAAACATGCTTTCTTGTAGGACTTCTAGTGAACATTTGTCCTTCGGATTTCTTGGAGTACTTCTTATATTCCAGTTACAGTTGATGCTATTGGTAAAGAAACTTGCTTTCTTGGAGGATTTCTGGTGAACATTTTTGTTCTTTGGATGTTCTTAGTGTACTTCTAAGTTTCCAGTTAGTATTTATGCTATTAGTGTTTTCACGGTTCGAGCCGTGGAAACAGCCTCTTGCAGAAATACAGGGTAAGGCTGCGTACAATAGACCCCTGTGGTCCGGCCCTTCCCCGGACCCCGCGCATAGAGGTAGCTTAGTGCACCAGGCTGCCCTTTTTTTTATTTTGTTTTATTTATGCTATTAGTGTACTTCAGTTTTCTTCCTTTTGCATACATCTGGTATGTTGGATTTTCTTACTACATCAATAAAATTTAACTCGTAAAAAGATATTATGAGAAACTTACGAACATTTTCTTTGACGATGTAGGGCTTGCATTGACTTCATGCTGTGACAACCCTGAGCATGTGAACTTGGCTATCCAGCTTGCACGGAAGACACCCTGTTTTTCCATATTTTGCTAACCTCAGAGATCGCATGAAATACCTTTTGACATCTTTTTAGTTGTGAGATAGCATGTATCCAGTTTCCGGTCTGTTTACAACCCTGTGATGTTTGTATTAGAAGGGTCTAATTCTGATAATCTAACTAGTTGATCCGATTGTTAACCAATTTCTGTCTCTCATTGCACTTATCAAATGTGACTTTATTTATCTATGGTGTATTCATGTTTGTGGTGTAATACTTTTAGAGCTTTTCTTTCCCTCTATTACATCTCTTTGTGTTCCCTTTAAGTTGTTCTTTTTGGTTCGTAGTTATTTGCATATATGTGAACTGGTCTGACTATGATCAAGATATTTGCTTGTTTGAATCATGTCAGGTAATGTTAGCTTGCGCTTATCATAGCATTTCTTAAGTTAATTCTACCAGTATTTCTAACCCTGGTTGAGAAGCTTCTCACTAAGAAGAATGGAAAAAGGGAACAGGAAATGTCTGATAAGAATGGAGCCTATCATTCAATTTTGTGATTGTGACGCTGAGTCGCTGACGCATGATTTGAACACTGGAAACCAAAATTTGAAACGTTGCACTGAATTAAGACAAATATACTTTTTGGTAATTATATATATTGAGGCAAGTACTACTAATATTTCCAATCTCACGGTATATAATCAATCTAAGGATATTCTTAAATTCTTTTTTCCCAAGTTCAGTTCAAGGTTATATGAGCAATTCTAATTGGTACTCACCCAATTAAATATATAATTGAATGATCGTGATATTTAGATAGCGTTAAAGTACGTTGATGCAATAAAGTTAAAATTGAGTAATAACCAGTGAAATTTCCCTTATAAAATAATATTTTAATATAATCTAAAATTTCATAGTACAGTAATATTTCAATATAAACTAATATTTCATATAAATGTACATGTTTACAAAAGTTTAATGGCCAAATACTTGTGAGAAAAGTTTTAGAAAGGAAAGAACTAATCAAATACTTATCCAACTATCCGTCTTATGAAAATGAAGTCCTAAAAAACGATCTAATAACCGTTCAAAACAAAACAAAAAAACTTGCAATTTTCATCCGAGATGATGCCAAACAGGCAGGTGACTGCCGTGTCACCAATTTCGGGCACAAAACACAAATAGGTGGAAGAGAATATACTATTGTCCGCAAATTTAAGGCAAATATTGCAGGTGTTACATTAATGTAACTACTTCCTTATCCTAGCTATCATATAAATACATATTACCTATTTATAATATGTTTTTCACCTCTAACATCCGCAAATTATTTTCACAATATAATTATCTGGTCCAATTTTTAATTTTAAATCTATTAAACAAGTCCTCAACATATGAAAAAGCAACAACGAGTGAATAATTATGTAGTAATAATAACAAATGTAGGAGTAGAAAAAAGACAGGAGTATTACATGATTAAAAAGGATATTTAATAGGACAGTCCTTTTTAATCCAGAAATGCTTTCACCACCTTGTTAGACCCTCAAAACCTTGCCAAGATTATCGTCTTCTACCTACAGCCACTTCCGACCTAAGATGCCGCCAGCTAAAGGCAAAGGGAAGAAGAAAGGAAAAGGGAGCTCCAAAACTACAAAGAGCAGAGCTCCAGCTGACCCAACGAAGTCCGACTTCTATTTCCCAAGAGAAATCATCTCTAACATCCTTTCCCGTCTCCCTGTTAAGATCCTTTTACGGTTCAGGTGCGTTTGCAAGCAATGGCGAAGCCTCATTTCTAAGTCCAACTTCATCGCCGCCCATTTCCGCCATTCCTCTGCTTTGCAGCGCAGCGGTTCATCCATTCTTATACACACCCGCCATTACGAGACCTCTGACCATGCACTCGCACTGTACGTACAACCGGCGTGATGAATCAGTTGTCGAGCTGGACAACCCGTATCCTTGCTTCTTTCCCAATATGTTCATTGCGGGTCCTGTCAATGGCATTGTGTGCCTTTCTCAGCCACCTTGGGGTGATGTCATTACTCTTTGGAACCCAGCAATGAGTCACTCTAGGATGGTGCCGCTTTTGGGGAACAAACCCGATAAGCGAGTGCACTGTTGGATATCTATTGGGTTGGCTTTTGATCCCCTAGAAAATGATTTCTTGATCTTGAGAATCTTTTGTGAGAGGGTCGCATTTACTGGGCCGAACCATGTTGAAATATGTTCAACCAAGAGTTTCAGATGGAAGAAGCTTGAAAATGAGCTGGTTTTTGATATTGTTAGCTATACTTCCCTTGCGATCGTTAAAGGGGTGCCTTATTGGTTGGCTTTTAAACATGATGAATTTGGGTTGCGTACAGTTTTGGTGCGCTTTGATGTGGATAGAAAAGTTTTCCAGATTATACCATATCTAGAAACTGGAGAAAGGACTAAGCTAGATGTTGCGGTTGTGGAGGATTCAATTGGTATGTTAACCTGGGAGGAAAAAGACAAATCCTATATTGATGTTTGGGTAATGGATGAAGAAGATGGTTGGAGTAAGAAGTGCAAGGTAGGACCATTGTTCGGGTTTGACAGAATTGTGGGCTGTTTGAGGAATGGTGACATAGTTGCTGAGAATGAAAACGGGGTGCTGTTGTTTGATCCAATGACTAGTTTAGTTAAGGAAAAATTCAGCATTGATAATGCTAAGACGGGTTCGTATGTGATTTTTGACTATTCAGAGAGCCTAGTTCTGATAGGAGGGATGCTACCAGTGAAGAAGCAAGATCCTAGAGATAAATTGGCACGCAAAAACCTCATAAGGTTGGTAATTAAGACATCATTACACTATAGTTTAAGTTACTGTGTTCTTGCTTTGTGTTGATTGTCAACTCCGCACTTTTAGATGTTGTTGAATTGTCGTTGCTTCAGAAGTTTTCATATCTTATGTGCACATGTATGTGTTGTACAGGCAGTTGGTGGACTAAGCACTCTCATTCTGATGTCTTAATTTACTATATAAACAACTCTATAGATTACTTTAGTTAATTTTGTGCAATTGGCTGAGATGCTTGTGCACTGCTGCTGATTTTAGCTTCTTTCAATAGCATTGGTAAGCCCCAGCACATCCACTTGTGGGTTGTAAGAAAACTGCTCCGTGAACTAGTCGAGATGCACACAAGCTTGGACGAATACCACAGATATTACGAAAACCTTGGTCCAAGGTGTTCTATTGATCTCAGCCCAAATATGCAATCTTGTACTTAACTGATAATTAGAATTCTTGGTTACCTGACCCAAATTACCCTTCTTGGACAAAGAGTTATCTTCATAGGTCTGAAACTGCACCAGCAATGGCTGCTATAAATGATATTGATCATTCACCAGTTTCTAAGTCACCCGAGTTGGAAAAGTTAAATTGTAGGACAAGGTATTGTAGGTATTGTGGGTATTGCATTGTTAATATATATGCTATTGGTTAAGGTGATATAACTCCTGATAGTAAACTTACCAAGTTGTTTTCTATCTTGTTTGTGCTTGTGGTTTTTGGGGTTTATCGATATTTTTCTTACTAGGATGGTTAGTTATGTGCTTGGTTTGCAAGTAAATTATCTGTTGAGGAGTATTAAAAGTGGGAGTTCACATGATCCTAGTTCTTATATTTAGTGATGTTAAGAAGTGGAGAATAAGGATAAGAATGAAGGTGCTCCTGGCATTGGGTGTTGTGGTTCTTTGTATTGGAATTGGGGTTTCTGTTATGCATTTTGTTTAGAAGCTTCGGTGGTTAAATGCATTTTATTTGTCAGTTATGACAGTTACAACAGTTGGGTATGGTGATAGAGTTTTTTTTTTTTTTTTTTTTTTTTTTGAGATAAGGTGGTGATAGAGCATTCATATCAATGGACGATCGTATCTTTGCATCGATTTGGTTGCTTATGTCTACACTTGCAGTTGCTCGAGCCTTCCTTGACTTGGCTGTGGCCAGAGTAGATAAACATATATCTAGAACTGTATTCTCTGGTCTTGGCGCCTTTTGGCTTTTGAGCTAGACTATGGATCAATAATGACAAATGTGAAATACTAAAAAAAAAAAAAAATTGGAACCTAGAAGTCAACAGGTCATTTTTGTCATAGAGAAGTAGTAATAACATATCGATCTCCAGCAACCATGCTATGATACCTTTTACATTTTTAGCAAGGGCAACTTAGAAATCTCTAATCCTTGATACTTGAGCTATGGTTACTTGACAAAGTGAGTAGTAGATGAGACCATTGTATTTTCATTTAATAGCAAGATATTTGCAGTTATTCGTTTGAATACATCATGAATATGTGGAAAACGTACTCTCCTTGAATGCCTCCTTTTTTACCTCCCTCTTTACTGGTGAAAGTAGTAGGATTTTTGTTGCCGGCAGTGGTTGTATCCTTCTTGCTTAATTTGTCTAGCATGTTGATCAATGAATTGACTCGTCATGATTTTGGCATTCTCTAGACCATATATTATATACTGTATGGTATGGAGAGAAGTAAGAGAGAGAGGTAAAAAATTTGTTTGTACATATCAGTGGAACATTTTTGTTCTTCGGATATTCTTTGAGTACTTGTAATATTCCATTTAGCGTTGACAAGTGGATGCTATTCGCAAAGAAACATGCTTTCTTCTAGGATTTCTACCTTAATGTTGGATTTTCCCACTAAATCAATAAAATTTAACTCATAAAAAGATATCTTGAGAAGCTTACAAACATTTCTTTTTTGATTATGCAGGGCTTGCTTTAACTTCGCAGAGACAACCCTCTCGTGAACTTGGCTATCTAGTTTGCACGAAAGAGGCCCTCTTTGCCCCCGTTTTTTTTCTAACCTCAGATATGGATGAAAAACTTTTTGACATCTTTTTAGTTGGTAGGTATAGCATGTATGTAGTATCTGCTTTAATCTGTTTTACATCCATGTGATGTTTATACAGGAAGGTTCTAATTTTGATTATACTTTCTATCCCTCATTTGTCCTCACCAAACTAGTGCTTTATTAATCTATGGTGAATTCATGTTTGTATCCAATGCTTTTTGGCTTTTCTCACTTCATAACGTCTTTATTTGTGTGGTCCCTTTGAGTTTTCTTCACTCAATTTCTATGGTCTTTTTCTTAGTTTTTTCTGGTTCATAATTCTTTGTTTAGGTGAATTCTCCGTTCTGATGCTTTTCAACTTCTTTGTCAATAAGGAAGAGCCTGATAGTAATTAAATTTTGGATTACCATTCAATTCTCTGCTTGTGAAACATGAACTCAACTTTCACTGCATGAAAACATGCATCGATACTGGAACAAAGCATAACACTATTCAAATACTTATTTTTTTAAAAGTAGTTTTATTTTTGTTCTTAAAATTATTTTATTTTTTTAGCCAAGAAAAGATATCCGACTATACGTGTTATTAAAATATAGTCTCAAAAATAATTTTAAAACCTTTCAATTTTTAATTTTCATCGGAGATTATGTCAAACAGACAGGTAGCTGCCGTGGTCTCCAAGTCTGGGCGCAAAATACAAATACAGAGAACGTGCGACTTGTCCTTGAGTCGAGGCAAAGATTCCAGGCGTCACATTAATTTAGCTACTTATCGTAATCTCTTCTTTGGCTATCAGATAAATTGATTTTGAATTAATATTTTTACCGGATATTTTTTTTTATTTTTCAAAATCTAAGATATAATACATAGTATCCCATTTAAAATATATTTTTCACTTCTGATCCCCACGGATTATTTTCACAAAAATTATTACAGTATCTGTTAAACTAGTCATCAACAAATGAAAAGCAACAAACATTTCAAGACTAGATGGAAGCAGTAAATAATTTTGTACTAGTAATAACAAATGTAGTAGAAAAAAGACAAGGACTATTACATGGTTAAATTTTAATTTGGAATGTCCTTTTTAATCCAGAAAAACCTTATCTTCACCTTGTTGAAGTTAAAACCCTTAAATCCTAGGCCCATTTCCATTCTTCTTCTTTGCCAAGACTAAGCTGTTAGCTGTCGATTTCACAAAACCATTTATCGTCTTCAAACTCCGGCCACTTCCCAGCTAAGATGGCGCCGTCTAAAGGCAAAGGAAATGGGAAGCAGAAAGGGAAAGGGAGCTCCAAAACAACAAAGAGCAGAGCTCCAGCTGACCCAACGAAGTCCGACTTCTATTTCCCAAGAGAAATCATCTCTAACATTTTTTCCCGTCTCCCTGTTAAGCTCCTTTTACGGTTCAGGTGCGTTTGCAAGCAATGGCGAAACCTCATTTCTAAGCCCAACTTCATCACTGCTCATTTCCGTCACTCCTCTGCTTTTCAGCGCAGCGGGTCATCCATTCTTATACACACCCGCCATTACGAGACCTCTGATCATGCACTCTCACTGTACAACCGGCTTGTTGAATCATTTGTCGAGCTGGACAATCCTTATCCTTGCTTCTTTCCCAATATGTTCGTTGCAGGTCCTGTCAATGGCATTGTGTGCCTTTTTCAGAAAGCTTCAGGTGATGTTTTTACCCTTTGGAACCCAGCTATGAAGCAGTATAGGATGGTGCCGCTTTCGAGGGACAAACCCGATGAGGGAGTGCAGTTGGGCATCCATCGGGTTGGCGTTTGATTCCCATGAGAATGATTTGTTGATCTTGAGAATCTTTGTGTTGTGCCAGGATCTACAGCCCCGAACGATGTGGAAATTGATAGAAATAGGCATATAAACGCAACGGAAGCAATCACCCAAGACCAAATAATCTTACATGTAAACTAGATAAATATAATCACTAACGAGATAGAAATACTAACCTCTTGAAGTTACTGCACAAATCTTCAATGATATTCACGCTATCCAGGTCTACGGTCTTCTACTGTGTATCCTGAATTTCTATCGAACGTGATACTTGAGTGACAAGTATTTTTATTCAAGAAAAATAGTATCCTTTTTGACAAAATTCGGCCAAAAACAGAAGCTAACTTTTGTTTTGTTTCTGCTTCTGTTTTTCTTCTTTTCTTCTTTCACGTTTTTGTTTCCTTTTGGTTAGAAACAAGACCAAAAAACTTTTGCACGTTTTTCTCTGTATTTCAAACAAGACCAAAAAACTTTTGCTTTTACACGTTTTCTTTTTGGTTAGAAAACCAGACCAAATCAATTTTGAAGTCTTATTCCTATTAAAACGTGTAGCCAAAAACGTGTAGGAGTCTACTACGTACCAAAAATGTGTAGCAGTCTCCTAACCCACCAAAGATACTATTTTCTTATTTAATTTTTTCGTTCTAGAATATTCAGGCACAGTAGGGACCACAGATTTAATAACGAGGCTTCCTATTGTGGTATTAATTCGGAATATAAATGAATTAATCTTACCACAATAAATTACAATTTATTCCACTAGAAAATTGTAATTGCACTCCTCAGTTTAATTTCGAAATCATTCATTAAAACTTATTTAACTCCCCGTGTTAAGATTACAAATACCAATCAGATAAATTAAATTACTGACAATTTAATTCATCGACTAATTTAATCCTTTATACTTCCGCTTAATTTATTTCATGTGACGGATACAAAATCCACCTGCAGGGTTTTCACATGAAAACTTTCAAGCATCCATAAAGGGGTATCATCAATCTCAATGGTCAAGACACGGATTCTATCAACTAATTATTATTTCACAAATGCACTTTACCATTATTCAATTTACCAGGAATACATTAACTCGCAGTTGAGTCGTACCTTTTAATAAATCAAAATAATGAACGAAGCACATTGATCATAATAATTATATCAAGATTAAGAGTATAAGAATATTCAATGAGCTAGAGAGGTAGTTTTATATATTCAGTACAAAAACACTTATCTCTACTTGGTCCGTTCAATACACGAAAATGTACTAGCATAAGAAGTCGGAACTGAACCATTCCCATAATCAAGATAGATTATAATTTAATCTTATGCTACAATCATCAAGATGCTTTGCCCAGTTTCATCTTTGATTGTGAACATTAACTTTATAACTTATAAGAACCGACAATTTAATCTTCCGCGCATGAGCTAAAGCTCCATACACTAAATCGCCTACTATATAAGTAAAGGGCACACATATGAACAAATGATCTATTTGAATTAAGACTTCATTGAATTGAATAAATAAATAAACAATTGTTCTAATAAATAAAATATAATACTATAATCAAACCACATGGTTAATAGTATATCCTAACAAGTGATAGATAACTTTATTAGCAACTTGTTGGGAAGAGAAAGTATGCTAATGATGCAAGGCAAAGTTGCAGAGAAATTGACACCTAGGTAAAATCTTTCTAATCTATATAAATCGAACAAGAACTAGCAAATTCAAGTGAAATTTGATGTGTGCAGCAACTTGTAATCTGCAGAAAATTGAATATTGAAAAGGTAAACAACCAATTAAACACAAAGCCATACTAGCTAGGAATTTTACATAGGAAACCTCATCAAGTGAAGAGTAAAACCGTGGGACCTCTACTCCATCAAAAGACTCAAGTATACCAAACGAGAGAAATAAAAGTTCTCCAAAATGACTATTACAACTCCAAGAAAAGAGAAACACTAGCAACAAAAGTAGTAAAAGAAGTGAAGAATGAGAAAGCTTAACCCACAAATGAGCTAGTATTTTGTTTTCTTTTGATAGTTCGATCACTGAATTCTTCATTTATGTATTTTGAATAATGTGTACAAATCTTATTAATAGTATGGAGAATGTGTCTTGTCATTTTCATAAAGGTTCTCTACTTCATCAGATTTATTTTAATATTTGAAATACGTTAAAAGAGCTCAGGGAACTATCAGCATTACTTAATTCAGAATTATAGTTTTTCAAATATAAAGGCAACTCTAGAACATACTTTTCATTCTCAGATATAAAAATCCAACTTCGATATGATATTTCATGACTTAAGGGTGTTTCCATTTTTATTCAGTACAATTAATAGGTCTGAGAATCCCTTTTCACTTATAGTAAGTGCTACCGCTACTCTTCAAGAGAAGTTCAGAAATATTCATGTGGATTTTGAGAATTTTGAATTGGTTTACCTCAATGAAATTTCATAAAACTTTTAATTTGAATTGCCACATTTAGAAAGTTGTTTGTGTAAGACCAAACATGCTATATAGAATTTAATAGTTTACTAATATTTTGTATTATTGTTAAGAAATAAAAATGGTTGTACTCTTATCTGCCTTTTACCAGATTATATTCAAAAACTTGTTCATATGCATGTGATTGCCCATGATTATTTAGTATTTAAAGTAAGGCTGCGACCCGTCACGGGCCTGGGCCTGGCGGTCCGGGTCTGGCGGTCCTGGGGTTGGGACCGGCCAGTTACGGGCCTAAGCCCACACGGTCCCGGGCTAAATGGGTCGGGCCCGCGGGCCAAAACGGGCCTAACGGTTTCGGATTTTTTTTTTAATCAACGGAAATTTCTTGTAAACTATATATGCATATACTAATATAGATTGCAATTAGACATATATAAATATATTGCCTATATAAGTCTTGTATATATTGTATATATATGTTGTATATATTGTATATATATACATATATATATAT
>MCJB01022286.1:0-77011 GCA_002018475.1 Nicotiana obtusifolia | reverse complement strand
AATACCCATTCCGACCAACTGGTGGTGTTCTGCCATCTTCCGGTGATCTGAAGTCACTGTTACGTCGGTGACTACTGCTGAGATTTGGTGGGGAAGACGGAATGGACCTGGAGATGGTTCCCCAGTGCTTGGAATGACTCGATTTGGTTCAAAATCAAGTGAGGAGTTATCTTGGATGCCCTGCGCTACAGTGATCCCGATTTCTTTTTGTACTCCTGTAGCAACTGGGTTAATCGTTTGGATTGGTGTTTGTTGGGGAAGGTGCGTCGTTGTAAGGCGCTTTGTTTGGGACAAATCCGGTGGTTTTTCACCACCGGACGAGCAAGAACCGATCATTTGCGCGACCACTGTTGCTGGCAGTTTTGTTACCGTTGCTGGCAGTGTTTAGAGAGAGAAAAAAAAGAATAAAATAAAAAAAAAAAAAAAAAAAAAAAAAAAAAAAAAAATCCAATGTTACATTCTCCTTTAAGACCACATTGCACTGGGATGATTCGACGTAATTCTTGAATAATCGGCCAACCATATGCGAATTTACCAAGTACAACATATTGTAAGCCTTCGAACACATTCATAGAATCAACCTCTACCTCTGTGAACTAAAAGAATGGTTGTCTATGTAAGAACGTCGCTCGTTTGAAGGGAATTGGATCGACAGTGACTTTCGACCTAAGGTTCGCGTGCATGGCAGTGTTCAACATAGCAGGTTTTAATATTTGGCCATAGTCTAGGGGCTGGGGGTTGGTTGTAGTCGTAGCAGGGATTGGTTGTAGTCGTAGCAGGGGTTGGGGCAATGGAGGAGGAAGGCGGACCAGCCGAAACGGTGGGCTGGCCGCCGACCGCCGCGGCCATTAGAGATCGCCTAAAGGGCAATTCTGATCGCCAGAGTTTCTCTCTCTTCTCTAGTGCGCGGGGTTTTTTTAATTTGAAATAGTTTGTAGTGCTAATTCAGGAATTTTTCTTTTTATTTTATTTTATTTTATTTTTCTCTTTTTACATTTGGTATTTTTGGACTATGCGCAGGTTACAGGTTGAGGTTGGTGCATGACTCGAACTTCTATGAAGGAAGTGCTGCCATACGATCTAGAGAAAGAATAACAACCACGACAGCTGAGGAAGGAATGAAATCTCTCCGAGACATCAAAAAAGTTTGGGCAAGTCTCAACCAAAGAACTTATGGCTGGAACAATGAAGATAATGTAGATTTGGTTGCGAGTGAAGCAGCCCAACAAAGAGAACAAGCTGCACGGGATGATGAGGAAGCATCTATTAGAGATGCACATATTATCTATGAAGAAGAGAGTGGTCGAAGAATTGCTCAAAATCAACCCTTGGCTACAGACCAGTTTGGAAATAAAGCTCCCATGCTTGGGAGACCACTTGGCGATTATGCTAGACCAGTCTATAATAAAGGTTTATCAAGTGTTAAACCACCTCCAATTGTAGCAAACAATTTTGAATTGAAGCAAGGATTGCTTCAAACTCTTCTGAATTATTGTGTCTTTAGAGGGAAGCCAAACAAAGATCTAAACACACATCTAATGGACTTCAAGGAGATTATGAACACCTTTCGATACAACAGTGTTTCACAATATGCAGTGCATTTAAGGGCATTCCCCTTCACACTCAAAGATGACATAAAGCAGTGGCTTCAAAGCTTGCCCACGGGATCAATTAGAACATGGGAGGAGATGACCTGAAAATTTCTTGATAAATATTTCTCCTCAGCTAAGACAGGCATGTTTAGTAGAGAAATCCATAACTTCCGCCAGTAAGATACTGAAACTGTTTTTGAAGCAAGAGAGAGGTTTAAGGAGATTGTTCGAAAGTGTCAACATGGCAGAATTGAAATCTAGATGCAACTCCAGGACTTTTGGGATGTATTGACAGCGGCCTCATGTAGAACATTGAGCAATGCAGCTGGAGGCCCCTTGGTGAAAAAGACTCTAGAGTAGATAGTTACAATTCTTGATGATTTATCTAAAGATGCAAATCAGTGGCCCTCTGAGAGTGCTGAAAGAAGAAGATCAACTGGTGTTCAACAAGTTGATGCTACTACTTATGTGTAGGTACAGGTTGATGCTATGGCTAAAGAAATAAGGAAGCTGATTTTAGTCTCAATACAAAATGAGCCTCACGCAGCTTGTGATATATTTGGAAGAGGACACCCTACCCATGAATGTCAAGCCTCAACTGAGGAGGTGTGTTGTGGGGAACTACAATTTCAATGCAAAAGGTCAGAGGCAGCCCGGTTTTTCATGGAGTTCACATGGAGGTACCGCAAATGCATGGTAACAAAATAACTCTTAGACCGCAAGAACAAAGAGCTCCATCATAATAAAATCAGCATAGGCAGCAACTTCAGCCTCAACAACCCATTCAGCCTGGTTTGAAGGATCTAATGAAGGCCTTCATTATCAAGACAGGTGAGAGGCTGGACGCCCACGAAGCAGCTATCAAAGAGTTGGGCGCATCTTTTTGAAACCTGGAGAGACATATGGGACATAATGCAATAATATTATCTGAGAGGGTTCCAAGCACTCTCCCTACTGATACTGAAAGAAATTCTAATGAAACAGTGAATGTTGTAACTCTGAGACGTGGGCAAGTGTTGAAAGATCCCACCCCAAAAGAAAAAGATGTGATACTTGAAAAAGAAAATGGGGAGCAGTTTAAAAGTGATGTTGATAAAAAGAAGAAGGGTCAGATGAAGGCTGAGAAAAAGAAGAAGGAAGAGAATTCGAGAAGGGAGGAATCTGAGGAGAGCCAGCATATGCCTACTTTACCTTTCCCTAAAAAGCTATATAGAGAAAAGCTGGAGAAGCAGTTTGAAGGATTTATGGATATGCTGAAACAGGTTCATGTAGACTTACCATTCATAGAAGTTCTCTCACAAATGCCAGCTTATGCCAAATTCTTGAAGGAAATCTTGACAAATAAGAGGAAGATAGAAGAGACCTTAGTAGTCAAGCTCACATAGCATTGCAATGCGATATTGCAAAATAAACTCCCACAAAAGTGTGGAGACCTAGGGAGTTTTACTATACCTTGCTCATTAGGAACTATAAATTGTGATAAGTCTTTATGTGATTCTGGTGCCTCAATTAACTTAATGCCTATATCTATTTACAGGAAATTGGAGAAGGAGATTGGAAAGATATGCTCAGTTCCAATATCTTTGCAGCTGGTAGACCAAATGACTATAACACTCGAGGGGGTAGTGGAAGATGTGTTAGTTCAGTTGGATAAGTTTGTATTTCCTGTAGAATTTATAGTGGCGAAAATGGAGGAAAACAAGGAGGTCCCCCTCATCCTAGGAAGACCATTCTTTGCGACGGGTAGAGCTATATTAGATGTACACGAGAGGAAACTCATGCTTATAGTGGGTGAGGAGACTGTGACCTCCATGATGGATGTAGAAAAGAGGGCATAAAAGGAAAAACTAGTTGCAAGTGTTGAGTGGAAACTGAAGGGCTCAAAAGAGAAGGCTGCAGTGAGCGAGAAAAGTAAGTGTGGGCTGTATCCCAAAAAGGCTGAGAAGAAGCTGTCTGCATAGAGGTGCGCATTAGTTCGAAGGCGATAAATAGAGCCCGACTTCGACTCAAACCGTGACTAGAAAATTCAGGGAAGTTTCCTTACCTTACGCTTTTTAATTTTGTGTCATAGGGACATGCCACCACTTAAAGTGTGGGGTGGACGATATTTGTATGCATGTATGTATATTAGTTTTCAGTTTGGTAGTTGTAGTAGTTAGAGATAGAAACTAATTAAAAAAACCATAAAAATTGAAATTTTTTTGATTTTTCCCGATGATGGATATCATTCGACGCGTTTTTGGAGGGATTGAAGTAGAAATAAAAAGACAAAAAGATTTTCTTTTGTAAGGTATTGTAATAATTCCCCCTTGGTTTTTCTTTGTGCCACGGTTCTTTGCAAAAGGTTTTGTTTGAATTGGGTGTAGTTAGTTTTTACTGTGAGGAGTAGGGAACCTTGTGTTGGGATTTGAATTGAAGGCAATATCCCTTGAAGTTATTATACCTTGAGAATAGTGAGTACTTTAGTTGTGACGCTTAGGCTCAGTTTTTTACTCTTGTATAAGTACCTTAAAGTGTATGATCTTAACTTTGCTTAACTACTTTGACTATAGAGTCTTGATACTCCAATCCTGAGTAAGTTATGTGCCATGTGTGTGTGAGGTTTTGTGGTATTTTGTGCATTGCATTTGATGTATAGAACTTTCCCCGTGTGTTTGTAAAGCGGAATAGTAATTTTATTCAGTCTTGGAAGGGATTTAGGTGTTTTTTTGTTGAGCCAGTTATAAGCTTTTACCCACCTAATTGTTATGTATCGTAGTTAACCCTTTTGAGCCTGTAATCCTTTCTTTGGCAACAACATTACAAGCCCTAACCATTTGTTTTAATTGACCATCTATTTGAACCATTTACCTCTACTGAGCATTTGAATTTGTTATGAACTTTGTAAAGGTTGAAGTGTGGGGTGGTTGGTTTGGCTTTTAAGTGGAACTAATGAAATAATGAAGAAGGTGCATTGTTTTGAAAAAGTAAGAGCCATTTGACTTGAAAAGGAAAGAAAAACTTATAAGGTGTATGATTGTGAAAAATATTTGTTGATAGTACTGACTCTTGATGTAATTGTGCTTAAAGAAGTAGGGAGTTAATATATATTGATGTGAAGGTGGAGTTGTGGTTTGACATATGTGTGGGATTTTGAATGGTTAAATGTATGTATTAAAGTGCTTGGGGAGGTGTAGTCACTCCTATATCTAAATGTATCCTACCCATCCTACAGCCTACATTACAAACAATTAAAGTGGCATATGAATGTTGTTTGTGAGAGTGAGCGAATTCTTTCTATCTTGAGTTCCTAATTGTTCTTAATTTATATTGTGTGTGGAACTACGCTCTATTGTTGTGTGAGGGCACGTGATTCATGAAAGAAAGGTAATGTCATTGAAATCTGTGTTAGAGTGAGTGAGCGGGTTATAAATAATGCGTGGTGCTTTTGAGTCAAATCTTGAGGCTAGGATGTTACGGTATTATACTTAATATGTTTTAAATATTCTTGGTGTGATGGGTTATGAGAGTTGCTTAAAAAGCAGTGCCTACGTGAAGTATAGTTTGATTGCTCGAGGAAAAGCAATGGTTTAAGTGTGCGGTGTTGATGGTAGGCTATAATCCCATATTTTAGTCGCTTATTGCACTCTCATTTACTGCGCTTTCTTGTTATAAGCTTTAATTGGTAGTATTTTGCATTGATTGTGTGTTTTATGCCTTGTAGGACTAATTCCGAGTGATGTATATGTTATGGAGCTAATTCGAGCTATTTGGAGCTTTGAAGTCTGAGTAATAGCCAAAGGGATTAAGCCGGGATCGTGTTCGGGGGTCGAGGACAAAGTCTAGATGTCAAAAATCAAGTAAAATCCGTACTCTAAGAAATTTGTACTACTGCAGCATGTGGGGCTGTGCGTGGAGTTCCGCGCTTGTACAAATCTCTACTATCTATCAGAAATTAGCTCTTTGCATTTCCCCTCTTATGTCCCGCATGACGTGTCACCCTATGCTGCACGCCTGTGTAAATTTTATAGAGTGAAAATTCTATTTCGGCTAGGAGAAGGTGGTTTTGTCTGGGCCTGACCCTACTTGGTATAAATACATGAAAAATGTTATTTCCTGGACTTTTGACACATATTCGATCTAAGGAGTCTAAGGAGGAGTTGGAAGAACACGAGCACTAGGATTTCATCATTCCTTCCTCACTTAAGACACGAGTTTGGATTGAATTTATGTTATCCTCTACTTTAATTTTATTTGCAATGAATTGCTCCATATCTATGGAGTAGTTATCTTTAGGGTTTGATGGATTTGGTGTATTGATTATTGTTTGTGGATTATAACTCTAGTTTTATGTATTGAAGCGTTTTTGGATGATTTAACTGATGCATCTATATTCACTTGTTCATGTAACCGAGAGAGGCATAACTTGTGATGTCTTCGCATTATATTGTTGGTTGAGTTCATTAATTCTTCTAAGTAATCAAAAGAAGCAAGCTGAATCATGTATTAAACCTAGTTAGGAGGATAATCGAGAGAGGTTCTCCTAAAGACCAATCTACTACGCATTCTTGCATATCTTTACGTGCTTAAATTGGTTCGTCTTGTGAGGTTAAGACTTAATTGAGAGAGGAGTTTTTGCTGAACGTTTAAACTAATAATTGAGTGAATTCGAGAGACTCACTTAAACATTAGAAGTGAATTAACTAAAGTGAGATCCCAGACAATTATCTTGCACCTATCCTATCAACCCCTATTTTATCCCATTGATAACTTTCTTTGCTTATTCCTTATTTCGATTGTCATTAGTCAATAGCTCTAGACTATTAGTTAATAATAGCAAGAAATCATATAAATCTCAATTGTTGATCATCTTAGATAGCGATCAAGTTAGAAACTACGAGAATACTGTTTAAATCTAATCCTGGTGGATATGATATTATACTATAATATATTTGATTAGTGAGCATAATTTAAGTGGGTGTTTCGAGCTCCTCAATATAGCAAGAAATAACATGGAATAAATGAAGACATGGAAATAAATATTCCAATCCTACATGCTAAATCACATGACGGTGCATATACACTCCTCACCTCGCATATACATCGGTTCCCCACATAAGTCACATAACAAATAATTCAACAAGTCCTAATTCTCTCAAGTCAAGGTTAGACATAACACTTACCTCGCTCCGCGAACAAAGCAATCAATCAACCGTGACCTTACCTTTTGAACAAGCCTCCAAACAACCCAAATCTTAACAAATTATCGATTAAACGATTCAAAATAAGCTTTAGAAACTACCCATTAATGAAAAATGTTCAATTTTGATCATTTTTTAGAAAAGTCAACAAAAGTCAACCTTGGGCTTGCTTGGTCAAAACCCTGAGATTTAGAACAAATCCCGATTATCCGTTCACCCCTAAGCCCGATTATGTGATTTGTTTCGAAATTCGACCTCAATTAGAGGTCTAAATCTCAATTTTGCAAAATCCTCCGTTCTACCCAATTCCCTAGTTTCTACCATGTAATTCCAAGATTTGATGTTGAAATATCATGAAACGTAACGGGAATTGAAAGAAAAGAAAATTGGAGTTGCTCACCAATGATTTCTGGAAGAAGAAATACTTGAAGAATCGTCTCTAGAGTGTTTAGAGTTGAGAAATGGTATAAAAATGAACTAAGTTCCAATTTTCCCTTCTTTTACCTAGCTGCGGATGTCACAACTGTGATGTCTTATTTGCAATTGCGAACTCTGCTAATGTGAAGCAGAGGTCATAATTGCGATTTGTGCATCAGAAGCCCAGATGTCGCAAATGCGACAATAATCTCGCGAATGCGAACAATCCCATCATTCGCAAATGCGCCAAAAGCTTTACAAATAGGAAGCTGACTTAGGTCGCCTCTAATCGCAAATGCGACCACTATCTTCGCAAATACGGCCTATGACAGTTTGCAAAAGCAAACCCATTCCTCGCAAATGCGAGGTCACTAATCCCAGAGCCTGCTCACAAATGCGAGCCAAACCTCGCAGTTGCGAGATCTGCATCAGACACCAGAAGCTAACTCTACACCAGCAATCCTTACACTATCCAAACTCAATCGAAACGCATCTGAAACTCACCCCGAGCCCCTCGGGCTCAAAACTGAACATGCACACAAGTGTAATAACATTATACGAACTTGATCGCATGGAAAAACATCAAAATAAAATCTAAAACAACAAATCGAACATTAAAACGAACGAAATTTCAAAGGAAAACTCAAGAACAACTAGAGTCACAACTAAGCGTCTGAATCCTATCAAACCAACTCCAATTTGCAGCAAATTTTGCAACCAATGTTTCAAATAGCAAAACTAATCTATTCCACGTCCCAAAACCACAATTTGACCGCGATAACCATTAAGTCAACCTATGTTCCTAGTGGAGTGATTTCATAATGGAAGGCTCAACAGATGGTTGAGAAGGGATGTTTGGCATATTTTGCATTTGTGAGAGATGTTAGTGTTGATACTCCTACCGCTGAGTAAGTTCCAGTATATAAAGACTTTCTAGATGTGATTCTAGCAGACCTGCCAGGCATGACACCTGACAGGGACATTGATTTTGGTATTGTCCTGGTGCCAGACACTCAGCCCATCTCTATTCCTTTGTATCGTATGGCACTAGCATAAATGAAGAAATTGAAGGAACATCTTCAGGAGTTACTTGATAAGGTATTCATCAGGCATAATGTATCGCCTTAGGGTGCACCGATTCTATTTGTAAAGAAGAAGGATGGTAATATGCGGATGTTTATTGATTACAGATAGTTGAACAAAGTTATAATTAAGAACAATTACCCACTACCGTGCATTGGTGACTTATTTGGCCAGCTTCAAGGTGCTAGAATGTTTTTGAAGATTGATTTCTGGCATGGGTATCACCAGCTAAAGTTTCAGAATTCTGATATTTTGAAGACGACATTCAGGACCTACTACGGTCACTACAAGTTTCCTGTGATGTCTTTTTGGCTAACCAATGGTCCAACAACCTTTATGCATTTGATAAATAGTGTATTCCAGCCATATCTTAATTTATTCGTCATCATATTGATTGTTGATATACTGGTGTATTCACGTATCTAGGACGATCATGAGCAGCATTTGAGGATTATACTCCAGACACTGAGGGAGAAGAAGCTATATGCTAAATTTTCCAAGTGTAAGTTTTTGCTTGATTCAGTTGCATTCTCGGGCCACATGGTGTCTAGTGAGGGGATCAAGGTAGATCCAAAGAAGAATGAGGTAGTTCAGAGTTGTCCTAGATCGTATTCAACCACAGAGATTAGGAGTTTCTTGGGTTTGGCCGGATATTATCGCCATTTTGTGGAGGGTTTTTCGTCCTAATTTGAAGTTATAAGAAAGGGTCATTTGATGCACTTTTGAATAGATTGACCCAAAAGGGTGCTCTATTCAGGTGGTCCGAGGAGTGTGAGGAGAGCTTTCAGAAGCTCAATACTGCTTTGACTACTGCCCCAGTGTTGGTATTGCCCACGGGTTTAGGATCTTACACCGTGTATTTTGGCTTGGTGCAATGTTGATGTAGGACGGTAAGGTGATTGCCTATGAATCTCGGTAGTCGAAGGTTTATGAGAAGAATTACATGTGCATGACTTGGAGTTGGAAGCTTCACACATTAAAGATTCAGAGGCACTATCTGTACGGTGTTTATTGTGAGGCCTACATCGACCATCGAAATCTCCAGCTCTCTTCAAGCAGAAGTACCTTGATTTGCGGAAGTGGAGATGGTTAGAATTTCTTAAAGATTATGATATCACTATATTATGTCATTCGGGGAAGGCTAATATAATGGTCGATGCATTGAGTACGAAGGCAAAGACTTGTGAGATTGGATGTCTCAGAGCCTAGTCGGGTGCTTGTTTGCATTATGGCTCAATCATCGTTGTTGGAGCGTATCAAGGCTCTCTATTTTGATGATCCTCACTTGTTGGTGTTGAAGGATACGGTGCAGCGGGGTGGTGCTAAGGAGATTATGATTGGTGATGATGGTGTTATGTGGCTTAGAGGCCAGATTTGTGTTCCGAATGTTGATGGGTTGAGAGATTTGATGCTCGAGGAGGCTTATAGCTCACGCTATTCCATTCACCCAGGTGTCACAAAGATGTAACGTAACTTGAAACAACACTATTGGTGGCGGAAAATGAAGAAAGATATTGTCGCTTATGTATCTCAATGCTTGAATTGTCAACAGATGAAGTATGAACGTCAGAAATCGGGAGGGTTGATTTAGAGATCGGAGATACCTGAGAGGAAATGGCAGCGCAATACCAAGGATTTTGTTTTCGGGCTCCCACAGACTTTGATGAAATATGACGCAGTTTGGGTTATTATGGATGAGTACTCTAAGTCCACACACTTCATTCCGGTGGTGACTTCCTATTCTGTAGAGCGGTTATCTCAGATCTACATCCGGGATATTATCCGCTTGCATGGTATGCCCATTTCCGTCATTTATGACCGGGGCACGTAATTCACATCACAGTTTTGAGGAGCAGTACCACGAGAGTTGGGCACACAGGTTGAGTTGAGTACTACATTCCTTCCTCATACGGATGGATAGTTCGAGTGCACTATTCCGATCTCGAAGGAACATGTTATGTGCATGTGTTATGTATTTTAGAGGTTCATGGGACAAGTTTCATCTATTAGCAGAGTTTACCTACAACAACAGCTTTCAGTCAAGTATTCAGATGGCTCCTTATGAGGACTTATATGGGAGGAGATGTCGTTCTCTAGTTGGTTGGTTTGAGCCTGGGGAGGATAGGTTTTTGGGCACCGATTTGGTTTGTGATGCTATGGAGAAGGTCAAGGTAATTCAAAAATGGCTTCATAAGGAGCAGTCCAGACAGAAGAGTTATGATGATAGAAAGGTATGTGATGTTACCTATATGGTGGGTGAAAAGATTTTTCTCAGAGTTTCACCCACAAAGGGTGTGATGAGATTTGGGAAGCAGAGCAAGTTAAGCCCTCGGTATATTGGTCCCTTTTAGGTGCTTGAGAGAGTTGGAGAGGTGACCTACAAGCTTGCATTGCCAACTAGACCCGGTTGTTCACCCAATGTTTCGTGTTTCTATGCTATATAAGTATTATGGTGACCCGTCTCATGTTTTGGACTTCAGCACAGTACAACTAGATGGGCATTTGACTTATAATGTGGAGCCAGTGGCCATTTTGGATTGACATTTTTGAAAGTTGAGATCAAAGAATATAGCATCAGTGAAAGTTCAACGAAGAAGCCATCCAGTCAAGGAGGCTCCTTGGGGGACTGAGCAGGAGATGCGAAGCAGTTATCCACAACTATTTGAGACTCCATGTATGATTCTAGACCCGTTTGAGGATGAACATTTGTTTAAGAGGGGGGGAATGTAACGACCTAGCTGTCGTTTTGTGTATTGTAGCATCGTTCCCTTATTTATCGACTATTCTATGTTCATTTGTGGTTATGTGACTTGTTAGGATTGTTGGATTGGTTTCGGGGAGGTTTCGGAGTGAAATGAGACACTTAGTCCTAAGGTTGAAGGCTTTAGTTGAAAGAGTTGACCAAAGTTTGACTTTAGTGTAGACGACTTTGGAATGGTGTTTTGATGGTTCCAATAACTTCATCTATTGATTTTTGACTTAGGCGTATGTCCGGATATCTCATAGATTATGCGGTCAAAATCTCGCATCTCGGAGCTTCACTTAAGTTCCCGTCCTTATGCACCTGCGGCGACATTAATGCACCTGGGAGATTGCTTCTGCAATACTTGTTCCACACCTGCGGATTCCCATAAATACAGTCATTTTCGCTTTTGTGCTCCACTAACCCCTTTTGCGGTCTCGCTGATGCAGAACCTACCTCATACATGTATCCTTCCTACCTCTAGCCAAACCCCGCTCCTGCGGAGTTTCTAGCACAGAAGCGCATCTACTTTCTTAGAAACCCCTTTGCATCTGTGACCACTCCTCAAATCACACACCAACACATCCTACATCACAATACGAACTTAGTCAAAGCCTCAAATCACATCAAACAATATCAAAATCACGAATCGCACCCCACTTCAAGCCTAATGAAACTAATGAACTTTCATCTTCTAAAACTGATGCCGAACCACATCAAATCAACTCTGAATTACCTCAAATTTTTCACACTAGTCCCAAATGACACAACGGACGTATTCCAACTCCCGAAATCATAATCCGAACCCGGTATCAACAAAGTCAAGTCTCGATCAAACCTCTCAAACTTTCCATCATTCGCCAAAAAGCCTCGAACCAACCTAAGTACCTCCAAATCAATATGATCAGAGGTGCGATTTCACTAATAGATCTTATATGTCGAAGGGTTTGTCATTTTTCTATTTTTTTTTTTGGAGGTTTGGAGTTTGTCTAGGGGCAATTTTTGGAGCACTTTCACCATAATTGAAGAGGTAAGTAAAGTTTCATCACTTTTATTGATAAATATTGTTTACCTATTGATTATTACATCTAGATTATGTGATTTTAAAGTGAAATTTGGTGGTGTTAGACTATGTCGTTGGACAGTGGGATGCGATGATTTGAGGGTGGATTTGTGGTTGGAATTAGATGATTTTGGTATAGTTGGACTCGTAATTGAATGGGTTTTTTGAATTTTTGAGTATTATCGGGTTCCGAGGTGCGAGCCTGGGGTTGAATTTTTTATTTTAGTTAAAGATCTCAGCTTTATCATATGGAATCGTTTCTCATAGCTTGTTTTGATTATATTAAATTGATTTTGCTAGATTCAGGGCGTTCGAAGGCTGATTCGCGAGGCAAGCGCTTGTTGAAGTATTGATTTGCGGTTTTTGAGGTAAGTAATATTTTTAAACTGGGAATTAAGGGTAAATATCCCTGGAGACCATGTTATTTGTTTTGTGTTCGGGAGACGCACATGCTAGGTGACAGGCGTGTGGGCGTGCGCCGCGGTAATCATGATCCGGGTTGGCTTTTGTTCTGTGTTTCTATCAGTTCTTGTTTTATCCAAGATGTGATACGTGCTAGAAATCTTGTTTAGGCCATGTTCTTATTCGGTTGAGACTTAATGAGGCTATTTTTGTTGTTTTGAGTTATCTGCTTTAACTATAATTATATATTCACTCATGGTTCTTCATTTGCATATCGTATCTCAATCTGTGTTCATCATTCATTGTTACATCACATGTTATCATTGTTCGAACTGAGTGTTACGAGATTGTGAGCCCTTGAGACTTGAGAGATTGGCTTTACTATTATTATTATTATTATTATTATTATTATTATTATTATTATGATGATGATGATGTTGATCGGGCTCCACGATGCAGTAGGCCTTATTGGCTTTTGATTAGCGCTTGGGCAGGATCCGCCACTCCAAAGTCTGACATGCTAGCAGTGACCGCAGACTCAATGATATATACATGTGCTTCGGTGAGGGGAATTGATGCAAGGAACCCGTACATGTCTGAGTAATTGTGTGTGTGATGTGTGATGTGTGGCCATTTTAGACAGACAAATTAAGTATTTTGAGAGTTAGAGTTCTTGGGGTATCATCGTAAAATCATTGATTTGACATGCATATTTGACATGTAGGCATAGAGATGTACCATTCCTCATGCTAGCTGTAGTTGATTTGTTCCTATTAGTGCTAGGCTTTAATTTTTGAAGTTGAAAGCATGTCTAAAATTATGTAACATGAACGAGCTGATTATGATAATTCCTTTGACCTATTTATTCTTATTGTCATCACTACACCCATGTTGTCATTATATTGGACTTTGACTGCCTTCTTCTAAGCTCGTCACTACTTTTAGCCCATGGTTAGTCTTGGATTTATTGAGTGCATGGGGTCGGTTGTACTCATACTACACTCTATACTTCGTGCGCAGATACAGGTGCATTCGGATGTGGTGATTTCTAGATTCGTGCTAGTACCAGTGCTTGGAGATTTCCACGTAGCGGTTATGACGTCCGCAGATCTTGACTCTCTTTCTCTTTTTTCTTCTGTATTATTCTATTACCCAGACTGTTGTACTAAGGATCTGGTTTATGTTTGATACTCACTAGTGCTCATGTACTCATTGACACCAGATTTTGTGATGGTTGTAGCAGTATTTCAGTTATTTTTATTAGACATTATGGTATTTTTCTACTGTTGAATTATTTAATCATGTTTACTCCAATTTCATTGTTATTGGTGACTGTTGGTTTGCCTAGCAAGTAGTGTTAGGTGCCGTCACGGCTCCACTGGGAGTTTGGTCGTGACAATATCACATAGAAAGCATATACAAGAATACATGTACCTGAATAATGGATTGATATATACTCATGAACTGATAGAAGTGACATGTTAAGGTGTAGGCATGTGCGAAATGTACTACCATAATTCAAATCAGGCGATTACGCTCATGAATAGCAATTAACATTTTTGAGAATAGCAATTAACATTTTTGAATAGGAGATCAACCATCAAATAATCTCTAACATGATTCAATTAGCTCACAGAGGGAGTACAACAAAATAAACATGATAACATGAAGTTTAGCAATCAATTCAAGTCGTTTAATAGCCTAATCACTGCCCTGAGAATGGATAATACCCCTGGTGCACGCTTATGGGAACAATCCCCTCACATGTGCGCCACCCTTAACATGAAGCCATCACTAATAACTCATGAAACTAGTACCTCAACCAAGTTTAGATAAGATACTTACCTCAGACAAGCCAAATCAATACTCTAGAAACGCCATCCAGCACGAATCTACTTCCGAACGGCTCGAATATAACCAAAAGCAACTCAAAACATCATATAATGCCATAAGAACCTAACCCACACAATAAAGGTTGAATCTTTAATCAAATACCCAAAGCCAACCAAAACATCAACCCGAGCCCACTCCCCGGAACCAAACAAAACTCATAAATTCCATCCACCCATTCAAATATGCGTCGAACCATACAAGTTTTACCCAAATCCGACTCTGAATCGATGTTCAAAACTTAATTATTCATTTTTGAAAAGTTTAGCCAAAAATCCCCAAATCTCTTTTAGATTAATCAATCAATTGCTAAAATCAAAGATGGAATCATGTATAATAATCAAATCCAAGTAAATATATACTTACTCCAAGCCGAATCGTGAAAATCTCCTCAAAAATTGCCAAAATCCGAGCTCCCAATCTAAAAATATTAAAAAATGAGTAAACCTTTCGAATTTAATCTCTGCCCGGGCATTCTCGCATCTGTGAGCCAAAATATCGCTCTTGCGACTCTGCTTATGCGGTCCATACCTTACATCTGCGAGGTCCACTAAGTGCCCAAATACCTGCACCTGCGGCAGAGTGACCATTTCTGCTGTCCGCTAGATGCACCCTAAGCTCCGTACCTACAAACTCCTGCTCCAGCCCAGAAATGCGCTTCTGCGCCTCCTGGGCGCAAATCCTCCTGCACCCCATCTGCACCCAATGTTCCGCAGCTGCGACCACACCATATCCCTGCCAACAAACAATATCCACCATGACCAAAAATTGTCCGAAACTCACCTGAGCCCCTCGGGACCGCGTCCGAATATACCAACAAGTCCCAAAACATAACACCAACCTACTCTAGGTCTCAAATCCCACAAAATAACGTCAAAATCATGAATCACACCTCAATTCAAGCTTAATGAACTATTTTAAATTTCTAAATTCCAAAGTTACGCCGAAAACGTCTAAACAACTCAGAATCACTTCAAATGTTGCACACAAGTTCCATATGACATAATGAGCCTATTCCATCTCCTAGAACCACAATCCGATCTCAATAACATCAAAGTGAACTCCTAGTCAAACCTATGAACGTTCCAAATCTTTAAATTGTCAACTTTCGCTAAATAGAGCCAAACTCTTCTAACAACATCCAAATAAGAATCCATACATACGCCCAAGTCCAAAATCACCATCGAACCTAACTGAACCATCAAAACTCTGATCTGAGGTCAAATACACAAAAGTCATAGTTGGTCACCCCTTCCAACTTAAAGCTTCTAAATTGAGGATCATTTTTCCAAATCAATCCCGAACCACTCAAAAACCAAAACCGGCCATATGCTCAAGTCATAATACATCATATGAAGCTTCTCAAGACTTCAAATCACGAGCGGAATGCAAAACAACCGGTTGGGTCATTACATTATCTCCCACTTAAACATACGTTCGTCCTTGAACATGCCAAGAGTCGTTACAAAACCATATAATCAAAGTATAAACTCACCATACACATGCTCATGGGGGATCCCACATCACCACAATCCATATAAGCCAATAAACACAACATAACTGAAGATTCTTTCTTCAATCTTAGCCCATAAACCTTAGAACCCAATCTGCAACATGTGAAACTCATTATAAGACCCGGTTCTCGCATCTATACACTTTATAATTCAAAAGAAGTTACATCAAGCCATAACCATATGCCAAGATATGCTCACACAATATACCACATAACTCAGATATTCATAGCAATAACTTTCTACTATAATAGTTGACCAATAACAAACCTGATACCGGTGACATACCTCATACCAAATAAAACTTTGTTCTGAACCTTCGTGTACTGCCAAGAATGAAAGAAACATGTAGAAACTCATAACAACTCATTAGATTAACAAGTCGTGGAGCTCCCTTGCCCGCCAAGAACCATAACCAAATTCTAAGCTGACTAGTCACATTACTCTTCCAAACATACCTTAACCAAATGTAATGGCTCAAATTCCAGTCCAAAAATCCATTTCACCCATTACAAGCTGCTCGACTAACAGGCCACACCAATGACACCTAGAGCCACATACGATGCAATTCGTGCACCCTCAAGCTACAACTCGAATATAACAAGTGATGAAAGTAGAACCAAATGAGAGAACCGTTCAGCATGATCAACAGATAACACCACCAAGAGCAATGTTGAACCCATCTCACAAAGGAGAAATAAAACTCACGAAATAAGCACAAAGGGTCATATCTTAATATCACTCTGCTGCATCACGTAGCCCGATCCAACATACCAACACATAGAATACCCATTGAGCCATAATGCTTAGTATCAACAAACACTTATGTATCAATAGCAAATATGCCAAGAGCATGATCATAACACTGAAGAAATGGATAGCACAATGTACCACAGACAGGAAGACCATAACAATGGCGCAATTCACCATTCAACACCCCAAGGGCCATCTCACTCGAATTGTACCATAAGGACCAAACAAAACCGTATAGTGTGTGTAAATAGCCAACAATCTCACAACCCATCGTAGCATATGAAAGTAAGACATAGAAATATCAAGACATTAATATGATCAACGCTAGGTGATGGAACACCCCCTCAACAAATAGCTATGATGAGTAAACAAACCCGATCCAGTGTAGAACACACATTCACATTAAGCCTCTCAATGGGCCCTTAAATTAATTCCGATCCTTCCAAAATAGGTAAATAACCTTCCAATGTGTCACGACCCAAGCCGGAGGGCTGCGACTGGCACCGGACCCTACTCAACGGGCATCGGCGTACCCTTCATCTAACTTTCCTTATTATCTATAAGGCTTGTCATATGCATATAATCTCGAACAATAATTATAATGAACCGAGACGTCATGCCATGATACGAACATACTTATATACATAATATGGCCCATAAGGCTGCAATGCAAAACCATAAAATAAAATATATACGTTTGCCGACAAGGCAATTCAACTGTACATAAGCCAACCCATTACTTGTCTATGCATAAATTGACACTTGTCTATGAGCCTCTACAAAAACGTACATAATGCAACCTACGTCGGAACAGGGCCCCGACGTGCCCATAATTCCTACAACAAAATGCATACCAAGAATGTGGCAAGTCCGAAGGATGGATCTCGCTAATATCTGCTGAACTGGGTAGCCTACTGTGGTGGGGAAGCCTCGTCTATCTGTCTGCCTGGACCTGCAACACGACATGCAGCGTCCACAATAAAGGACGTCAGTACGGATAATGTACTGAGTATGTAAGACAGGAAACATAATGCAAGAACAATAATAAGCATCAGGGTAAGAGACACACAACCTGTACCATCTGAATGCCTCTGAGGGCGACTAACCATGTCATGCCTGACATGCATATGAATATACATATATTTATATCCTTTTGAAAATCATCATATACATATATACGCCTCTGTGGGCCATCATCATCTCATACATATGCCTCTGTGGGCCTCCTCATCATCATACCCAACTGATCAGTGGTTGCACAATAGGTGCCATACCCGGCCGACTATAGCACGGCTAGGTAGAGTAACATAGCTCTCGACTATAGCGCGACTAAGTAGAGTAAAACATATACATATGTATAGTTGCACAATAGGTGCCATACCCGGCCGACTACAGCGCGGCTCTGTAGAGTAAAATAGATAATGCATGCTGGACTCATAAGAGTCATACTACCATGGTGAAATAATAACATATCAATCCTCTCATAAGAGGGAAAACAATATACGTACTGCTACCTTCTAAGAGTAGAGTATCTTTGGGGTTCGTTCATTGCATTGTGTACAGTTAGAGTCGTGCAAAAGAAGGAAAAGGATAGTCTCACATACCTTGCAATACTTTCCAATCTCAAGCTATGAAACTTCCACGACTTCTTAGTCTACAATAAGAGAAAGGACACTAGTGTTATCGTTCAGGCGTCGCAACTATTATGTATCGACTGTAACCTATTTTGCAATAAAATGGACAACACCTCCCCTATATATATGACTTCACACAAGTCAAAACAGCCACCAAACAGCCAAACAACATCAATAAGAATCATATTGAACCTCCCAAAACAGTCCACACACAAACCAATCGCTTCATACGTACAATGGCCACTATAGTCGTGTCAAACGATCCGGAAATGGTATGAACAACTATCAGGCCACAACCCTAAACATATATGGTGTTTCTCCACACCCTTCCTCATCCAAAACTCCACAAATCAGTAGTATAACACGCAGCCTTACAGCAACACAAAACAGTCCATAAAACAGTCCGCTACAAGTGAATAACTTGAACTCACGGCTTCCGATCACCGTCCCGTGAGTTCTTACACACATAGAACGACTTACCAAGAATTAACAGTAGAAAACATGTATTAAATAGAGCAGTAAACTCACCTTGCTTGTTAGATAACTCAGCCCTTGCTTTGGTTCCTCAAACTCTAGGGTTTACCTTCAACTAGAACTTGAAAGAGGGGAAAATCAATTAGGGTTTGTGTGGGATTATTTTGGGGAGGGGTTGCAGGGGTTCTTTTTGGTTTTGAGGCTGTGAAATAATAGTGAATTAGCTGGCTTTAGAAGCTTTTAAAATCCCTCTCTTCACCGACTTGGGGCTTTTAAATTTTTGCCCTTAATTTTGGCAAGTAGGTGATGAACCTACTTGTCACCTACCAGCCTGCGCAGTTCTACAGAAATACAATTATCTCAATACTCCGAGATTGTATTGACAAACGGTTTGAAGCATTGGAAACTAGACTCATAGAAATTTAATTTGGTAGGTAGATCACCCCGTAATTCCTTATAAATTGGGAGAAAATCGCAGAAACATTTGACCTAACGTTTAAGTAAAATTGTGAACCTAAGTTGCGACAACTTTTGTCGACTTTTGTTTCATAACTCGTTTGACTTCAAGACTTATGAAACGGATATCATATCATTAAAATACCTTAAAACACGACATCTTGGTGATGTTAACCCCCTCTTGATTTTCCCAAAAACGCGAGTTACAACATCCTTAACTCGTTTATCCTCTAATATTTGTTAACCACCCTTATACACCTTTGCATCATTTAAGACCAATAGGACTAAACTCTTATTGTCTCAAAGGTAATTCTCTTCTCGGACCTAGGTAGACTATCTTACGGTGTAATCTAACACGTACAAATATGGGTTATAACACCAAGGTTGGCAAATTTACAATACGAGATTTGTCCGCCAGGAACTTCACTTTTCCAATTCTTCCAACAACAACAAAAGGAGACGATTTCCATCAAAGAACAGATTCAGCTTTTGAGAAATGACCACTTTAAGCCACAAACAACCCCAGTTGTCCCTTCAAAACCTACTTTCTTCCCTATGTCTCCACAACCATATTCCCCACCTAAATTAGACAACACCTTTTCTACTTACCCATCTACCTCACAGAATCCATTCTCTTTCACCCAACCCTTAAAAGAAGAATAGGAGTTTGATATCGCAATATTGGTTTGGGAAAGAAAAGATGCCCTTGCAGCACATAAACAAACCAAGAAAAGGCGAGGCCAAGGAGAAAGTTCAAAAGGGTCCAACCCCGAAAATCTAATGATTTCTGACCAGAAGGCTCCAGACCTCTATGTCTCCCAGCCAAGATGCATATCGGAAGAAGATACTCCATGGTCAGAATCTCTGAATTCATCAAAAGATGAATCAATGGAAGATAGCTCTCAATCAAGCAATAAATCTACAACAAACTCTTCCAAAGATGTCAATCCTCCAACATTTGTAAACCTTCCAAGAGAGCCAGAAGTATCTGAAGTAGATGACGAACAAGAAGGGATGACAGATGAGCCAATCCCAAAAAGGAGATACGAGCCCATGGCGCCCAAGCCAGTTGGAACTGGCTTCCATACTTTCACCTTAGACGACGTCAAGGTTTCAAAATGGCCTCAAAGGATCCAAGACTTCTATACTTGGATGGTGAGCAAAAATTTGGCAGAACGAGAAAAGTATATCATCTTGTCAGAACTCACTTCACGGTTCTCAGGAATCCTCAGAGATTGGTGGAACTCACTTGGATTTCAAGACAAAAATACTTTTCTCACTTCCCAAGATTTTGCCTTCAACATCCGAATCCTACATGAAGTTTTCTGCGGAGATACTAGCCAAAGACAGGAGAAAATGCGAAGACAGCTCTTCGAGATGAAGTGTGTGTCATTCGACAGAAATGACATTGACAGACATTTTCAAAAAATGGCCAAGATATACTTTGAAATCAGCGGAGACATCAATCTGAAGCAAGCCTTTGTCTCTTCCCTTCCAAAGTTGTTGGCAAGCCGAACTATGAACATCATTGAAGAAAAGTTCCATTCCATAACTATCTCACAAATTGGTTACATCAGGCAGGCTATTTTTGTCGCATTGGATGACATTTGTACGAAACGCTCAGCCCTAAAGCAAATTCTCCAACACAATCCAGCGCTTGACAAAGCATGCCGCAAATCTGATCTAATCACCGGATCAGGATGTTCCTACCACATGCCCAGACGACGCAAAGAATTCAGGAGGTTCAAATGGCCAAGAATTCTAGATGGAAAATCAAGATCCATGAGGCGCACAAAATATTTCAGACGCAGAAGGCCAGATGCTTTATTTGCCATAAGATTGGACATTTCGCAAAAATTGTCCCCAATCAAGAAGATCTGTCAAACTCCTTGAAGAGATTGAAGATTACACAAGCATACATCTTAGAAAATAGGAGGACCTTGAATCGATATTCTCTGTGGATGATGAACCCAATGAAGAAACTATATTCTCTCTCGATATCTATGAAGATCAAGGCAATGATCAGTACCAAATTTTCGAACCAGTGATCGAGGCCCGAGAGGAGATCAATGCGCTCACAGTCGTTCAACAAGTAGAACTCAAAGTCTATTCATCCAAATGGGATAAACCAAGTCGAGTTAATGCTTTCATCGACACCGGAGTTGCATCCTCACTCATAAATCCTGTTGTTCTCCCTGAAGATCAATGGGTACCGCATTTCAAAGATTTCAACACTGCATCAAATGCAATCTTAACCACAACTGTCATTACAAAGCATCCGGTCACAATTGAGTTCTTTCCAGCATTGAAGTACAGAACCAAGCTGCTAGGATCTTATGTGCCTAGAAAAGATCTTATTATTGGATTCGACATTTACAGGCAACTTAGAGATCAACTCCAGATCAAGGCTAACGGGATAGCTTTTAAAAAGCAGTTCAGACCTTATTCTGAGATTCCAAGGCTATTCCAAATCACCGATGATGAACAAATCAAAGAGATTGAGCAAAATCTCATTGAACATTCATGTGCTGAATCCCAAAAGGATTTCATAAAAAAAAGGAAAAAGCCCATTATGGAAAAACCAAGAGTTTTTTATCAAACTCCCTTTCAAGAAAAATAAAAACATCAATCGGACAAAAGCCAGTCATTCAGGCATGAATCCAGATCATCTTCAGCTTGCAAAGAATGAATGCGAAGAACTTTTGGAGTTTGATCTGATAGAGCCATCGGATTCACAATGGGCATGCGAAGCATTTTATGTCAACAAACGAGCTGAGCAGACAAGAGGAAAACTCAGGTTAGTTATTAATTACCAGCCACTAAACCATTTCCTCCAAGATGATAAATTCCCCATCCCAAATAAACTCACTCTTTTCTCCCACTTAGCCAAGGCCAAATATTTTTCTAAGTTTGATTTAAAATCTGGATTTTGGCAATTGGGAATCCACCATGAAGAACGACCCAAAACGGGATTTTGCATCCCCGATCATCACTTCCAGTGGAAGTCATGCCCTTCGGGTTGAAAACTGCACCCTCCTTGTTCCAAAAAGCCATGATAAAAATCTTCCAACCCATCCTCCATACCTCCTTAGTTTATATTGATGACATCCTGTTATTTAGTGATATATTAGAAGAACATGTCAACTTGCTTCGTCAATTCGAGACATTAGTAACACAGTACGGAATCATGATCTCAGCAAAAAAGATGGTTCTTGCTCAAAAGGAGATTGATTTTCTCGGAATGCATTTTGCCCAAGGTGAATACAGTCCAGGACCGCATATATGTCCGGAATTACTTAAATTTTCGGACACCAACCTCACAACAAAGCAGATCCATCAGTTCTTGGGTGTAATAAATTATGTAAGAGATTTCATCCCAAGTATCTCTACATACATTTCACCGCTCACAGGAATGCTCAAGAAAAATGCACCATCATGGGGAGAGAAACAAGATGAAGCAGTCAGAAAAATAAAGGAGATATGTAAAAATGTCAAGTCTCTCTACATCCCTTCAGATGGAAAAAAGATACTGCAAACTGATGCCAGCCATGAATATTTGAGTGCTGTTCTATTTGAAAAAAAAGATGGCCAGCGGAAAATATGCGAATACGCCAGTGGAAAGTTTAAAGATGCCGAGCAATATTATCACTCCACCTTCAAAGAAATTCTTGCAGTAAAGAATGGAATCAAGAAATTCAATTTCTTCCTTATCCATACAGAATTTCTAGTAGAAATTAATATGAAAGCTTTCCCAAAAATGATCTGGATAAATTCAAAACTTATCCCCAATCCTCAGATTCTCAGATGGGCTCAATGGTTCTCTCCATACAAGTTTCAAGTCAGGCACCTGAAAGGAAAGGATAATATTCTCGCAGATTTTCTATCGCGACCAGAAGAATTCTCAAAAAGATTTTCCCCAGTAAAACTGAAGCCAAGTAGCCACATCTTTATGTTTTCAAATAAATCGGGAACAAGTTTATTAAAGCCAACATATCATCCACCGGAGTTGTTCCCTCATGAATCCCTTTGATCCGTCAATTATTATGGAGAGAAGAACTTTTTATGAGCTCCAAGTTTTCCGACAATATGGAGGATCCATTCTCAAGCCTTATGGTGTCAATCCAGAATATCCGTTCTTCCATATATTCATATCTCAAGCCATGGATATTCCACTAGAACTACTATGGTTTTTCTGGTACCTAGGCCATCAATATTATATTTTCATGGAATTCAAATGCAACGTCTTTAAGGATTTTGATACCATTGCACCAGTCCTTATAGTATTTTTACTATGGTTCAAGACATGCCAGGAGGAACCCGCTTGTAGATAAGTTTGCCATGTAAGATAGGTTTGCTTTATCTAGAATGTTTGTCTTGTAATAACCTCCTAGTCCTATATAAAGGAGGCCTTGTATTAGTTGTAGGATCATGTTAGACAACAACTTAGAATTATCTTGTAATCTTTGTAAATCTCTTGTGATATATTACATATGAGTTCTTTCTAAATTTTCCTCTTGTTCTTTCTTTCGAATGGATGGAAAGGCCGGTCCATGTATGAAAATAAAGTAAGTGTACTCTTTGAAAGTTAACTTATTGTGGTACAAAAGTTTTCTGAGTTATGAACAGCTAACGTTGGTTATAGTACAAAAGTTCTCTGAGTTGTGTAGCCTGGAAAGCCGTCCCTGAATGGGTTGTTGAAGCCAGCCCCTTTTGTAGGAAAACTTTTGTGACTATAAACAAATTAACTGTTTGTGTAGCTTGGCAAGTCGTCCCTTAAGGGTTGCTGAAGGCAGCCCCTTTTTGTAGGGAAACTTTCGTACCTATGATTTTGCTTGCTTTCCTTGAGTCTCTTACTTTGTTCTTCTATACTGTGGTATCAAGGGGTCAACATAGAAATTTGCTTGCCAATTTTCTCTTACAACTACTTTGAAGGTGTCATGTTTGGTCTAGAAGTTAAGGAATTTTAATGGCTTCTTGATTGGCATTGCTTTGATGTCACATTTTAATAGAAGAGGGTTGTGATCTGAGGCAATCTTAGATAGATTCTAGCCTTGGGAAGGTTTGCTGAAATTCTGCATTAGCTAGACATCTATCTAGTCTTTTGAAGATGCAGTCTTCATCTGCTCTGTCATTCCACCATGTAAAGATGTTGCCTTTGAATCCCAGGTCAATTAAATTGCAAGTGTTGATGTAGTGTCTGAAGTCATCTACTTCATTGAGGAGTACATGCATACCTCCAAACTTTTCTTCTTGATCTCATATCACATTGAAGTCTCCCCCTACTAGCCATGGAACTATCATGTCATGAGCCGTAGCATACATTGAGTCCTACAGTTCTATTCTCTCTATTGGATCACACTTAGCATAAACTAGTGTGAGTATGAGTTCAACTTGTGTTTCAATGTGGAAAAGCTTCAAAGTGAGTTGCAGCACCATATAATACAGGATTGTGATTTCATAAACATCATCAATGAATGCCTAGATTTTATTGGAGACATTAGCCGCTACTTGAGTGAAGTCAATCCTCCTTCTATATCTGTCCATCTTTCTTACTTGCTGCATTGGTTCCATGATGCCAATGAATTCAAAGTGAAGTTTCTTGTGCAATGTGATTATCCTTTCAAAGGCTGCATTGTGTTCACTGATCTAATGTTCCAGATGACTGCATCTATTATAGATTGTAGGAGTGTATTAGGGCTCTTCTTGATTGGACCCCTGCTACAGAGGTATTGTTGATGTCCTTGCTTTGCTTCTTCTTGCCTTTGATTGTTGATTTCACCTTTCCTATCTATGTTGCGGAGAGGTCTCCTTGTTTAGCTATGTTGAGGAAGTTCTGTGCAGTAGTTTCATCATCTAGATCTCTGCCGGATTGTTCTTTGTGATCTTCTTCATTTCCTACTACTGCTGCAATATTGATGTTCTTTGGTCTGATGATTACTTTAACCGTGCCACTATTGTTCCTTTCCTTGATGTTGATCCAGGATCAAAACCAGTTTGAACTTTTTGAGCTGGATCTTCTGCTTGTTGAACTTCTAAGTTGGCTCTATCTTGACATGTGTTTGTTAGCATTATCAATTGGTTGTTCTTATGTTTGTTGTTGTTCTTTCCCATTGTGACATTATTATTGTTTTCTTCATTTTCACTTTGGACATCCTCCTCAATTGCCTTAGCAGCTGCCTCTTCTTCACTTTGCATTTCTTCTGGTATTTCTCCTTCTTTTGAATCTTCTTCTATTTGGTCTGACCATAATCTCCTACGACTTCCATGTGACTTTTCAAGCTGCTTTTCTGGTTCTGCATTTACAGATTTCTTGCCTGCTATTTTTTGTCATTACTTTCTCTGCAAGAGTATCTTGTGATGGAATCTCTTGATGAGAGGTGTTGGTGGTAACTGCATTGGTGTTAATGTTTTTCCACACCCACTGAGAAGTGGATTCCTTTGTGATTTCTCTCCTTATCTCTGTGTGCCGTTGTGTTTCTTCATTTGCAGCTTCATTTATGTTGCTTATTTTTGGAAGACTTTTCATTTTTTCTGTAGAGTACATCAAGTTCAGTGTTCCTGTTGTTTGCTTGTTGGCTTTACTTTTCAAGATTGTGACTGCTGATGAATGGGGTGCAGCTACTGTAGAGCATGAAGGCTCCTCTGCTATGTTTTGAACAACTTCTTTTTCCATTGCCTCCAAATGGTTGTTCACATTGTCACTGCTTGTCTCCATGTTCAACATATCAAATTTGTTGGATGTGTGAAGTTGCTGAGCAGCCTTGTCAAGTGTTATCATTTCCAGCCCAGTTTTGGGCTTAGGTTGCTTTTGTACTCGATTATCCTTGACCTCCTTCCATTGAGGGTCTGCATTGCCCACAACTTTGCCACTTCACAGTATCATTTGGGGTGCTGTCTCCTTCCCTGCTGCTTCCTAGTTTCCACTATGTTGCCATTAGCTTTCTTTTGCTCTGTTGAATATGTAGCTAGTAATTCTGGGTGCAGCTTCCAACATTCTTGCATGTCATGTCCTTGTAGCTTGCATAGTATATAATACTTGGGGATAAAATTATACTGAATTTTACCTGTTCTGTTCTTACTGACCCTGTAGCTTCATTTTCAATGTCCATGCGAACTTTTTTTGGCAAATCATCTAGCAAATCCACGAGCACCTTAACTCTTGCACAGCTTGGACGAGTCTTATTGATTGTGGCCGTATCTAAGTGCAAAGGTTTCCCAACAGCAGAAACTAGAGAGAAAAGACATTCTTTGACATAGTATGTGGGAAGTAACTCGGGAACAAAATCCAAGCCATCGCTTTTGAAGTTTCTTCTTCCTCCATAAACATGGCATCATAAATCAGTGTCCTCATTTGGTATTCAAAACCATCTTTTACTTTCAATTAGTAGACTGCTTTAGATGTGAAGTTGATAAAATCTTGCCATGGTGTCAATCAAATCAGTGCACGTCTATCTCCGAGCAATCCGATTGCAATCGCCTTAATTCCACATTGCGTAGGGATTATTCGTCTAAGCTCTTGTATATTTGGCCAGCCATATGAGAACTTACCAATTACAGCATATTGGAGGCCCTCGATTAGGTTCATTCTGTCGACCTCTGCTTATGAGCTTAACAAAGGGTTGTCCCTGTAAGAATGAGGCTTTTTTGAGAGGGATTGGTTCTATGGAGGTTGTCGTAGGGTTCACAGGCGTTGCGTTTAATGTCGCTGGTTTAAGAAGATGACTGTAATTTAGGGATTGTGGGTTGATTGAGGTTGTACAGGGTGGTTGAGGGGTGGAAGGGGGAGGCTCGCCAGCCGGTGACGTGCCGGCCGGCGTCGCTATTGTCGCTCGTGAGAGCTTACTCTCGTTCGTATCACCTCTCTCTCTATATCGCCAGAGCTTCTCCCTTTAGACGCTGGTGTTCTTTCTTTCCATGTTCGAAAAGCACCTTCCTTCCTTACTAACTTTATATTTTCCTTACCCCAGCTACTCATTGGAAACCAGCATAGGTTCAAGATCTAGCCCAATAGAAATAGAAAATTCCGGATACTACTACACCTAAATCCCCAAGATGGAAAGAAATGGCTCCCAAATATGGATGAAAAGCCAAAAATCACGGTAAAACAAAAATTCTTCCTCCCTTATTTCAAATTTTCAATATAACATAGAAACTATTCATTAACTATCTTCTTGTATCACACTGGATGTCCGAAGGGATCCGTCATTTGCTCCGACATCAAGGCTCTCGATGACCCGGTGGAAGCCAAACAGGTACTGCAAAATTCCCTTAACCGGAGGAGACATCCTGTATCTACTCTCACTTCTGGTGAAGGTGCATCCTTCCGAAGTCCTCATCCCAAAAATAAGAAACCAAAGAAGAAATGTACCTCATCGACTGGGACTCATGCAAGAGAGTGAAAGAAACACCAACCGGACCAGCCATAGTGGTCCTTGATGATGAAGAAACCAAAGACGAAGCTACTCCTCTTCAGAGAAGAAAAATATCTTCACCAGCTCAACCGGATGCTCAACCGGGTGAGCTTCAAACTCCAGAGCTAGAAGAAGTTCAAGGACTCTTTGGGGAAATGAGATCGACCGAAAATGCTTCATTTTTTTTCGAATCCCTATAATTGCTTTTGGTAGAAGAATCCAACTCATGTCCTTTCTCCGCCATCAGCTTCCGAGCCGATAACAATCGCCTCTGCTTTTACACCAACTGTTTCTTCTCTATCGGTGCCCTCCGAAAATATGGAAAATGCTGCTTCTCCATGGTCACCCGACCACGAAATATTGGGAAATACTTAGTCAGCACCCGCTCAAGACCCTCATGGAAAAAGAAGTGTCATCCTTTAGGTTTCAAATTAGTGCCATACAATTTCCAAGGCGGTGGACCTTGCCAATTATCTTAAGCCGATGGCCTCAGAAAAAGACTGGAAAGAGGGACTCTCTTTCTGCGGAGTGTCTGCTAAACAATAACATGCACTGTTCAGCGCAAGTATCAATCTAACTTTCTTATATCTCTTTTTCAATTTATACTTTGCATTAATAACCTTAACTCTATTATTTTCAGGCCAAGCTTCTTGCTTCCGAGGGCCTGCAAAGGTTGATTTTGGACAAGCAAGAGCTTACTTTGGAATGAGATCAACTTTTAGCTGAAAGAAGTTAGCTTGTCGAGCGTCTCTTGGTGTTAGAAGCAAAAATTGCTCAAATGGATGATCTCGAAGCCCAATTACAGCAATCCGAGCAAGATAGAATGGCCCACAGCCAAGAGGCCACTCAATTGCATGAAGACCTCAACGATGCAAAGGCTAAGTGGGCTGAACTTCATGATATTATGACTGCTATTATGCCTTCATGGAGCAAGTTAATAACTTGGAGACTAGCAGACGCTCCAAAATTTAGGAGGCAATGTTGCCGATGAGAGGAGAGGAAGAATGGAAGAACAACTTAAAAGGGTCATAGAGAAGAATCAACTTCACTCGACCACCAATGTTGAGCTTGACTCCAAAATCAGCATTATGAAAGCTAAAAATGAAAAGCTTCAATCCAATATAAAAAAATTCTGAGCTAAACTCTAAGACCAAGAAGATTCTATCCTCTTCGAGAAAACCTATACCATATATCATATGAAGAGGAAGACTTTGGAGGAGGCCAAAGAAGGCATTTGAAACATTGATGATTGCGCCAAAGCTCGTGAACCGGAGGCAACCACTCTCAAGAACCTCCCCGCTCTGCCCGCTGCTTCTGATTCTTTGAATACTAACTCCGAGTATTCGGAAACCGAAAAGGAAAATGAAAAGGAAGCTGAAGAAGATGGAGATAAAGATGAAGGCCCTGAACCGGAAGTGGAACAGCCTTCTCTCAATAAAGAAAACGAAGACTCTTCACTCTCTTCAGATTCTGGCAGCAAGAATTAATGTATATATTTTTCTTTTCTTTTTGTCACTATGCCAAAACTTCTTTACTGAGTCTGGAATTATAATTAATTAAAGAAATTAATTGCTTAAGTGTTGTGCAAAAAAATATTCCTTTTCATTTAACTGAGAAATGCTTCGGGAATCTTTTCACATCCGATAGCTTTTGGATTCCAAGCATAAACACTTCCAGAATCTACCCTTTGACTATGAGGGTTTTATAAGAGAGGACCCTTATATTTACGGTGCTCTTGAAGAGTATGTCTCATGATCATTCCGGCACAAGCATTTGAAGTTTTAACTAACTTTCAAATGATAAAGTAAATTAATTTATAGTAAAAGGATTTTGGTTTATTCCCTCTATCTTTAAAAGTATATTTACGTAAATATTATTTTGCTTAGGTAAATAAAGTTGCCAATACATGTGGCTAACTTGTACAACTTATTTTTACGGGACTGATGAAGCAGTCCCTGGCCCTAATAAGACATTAATCCTGGTTGTAACAGTCCCCGGTCTTCATAACACATTCAGTGCCTTTATACATAATAGTTCCCCCACCCCCCAGTGTTCGGATGCTAAGTATGAGAATTTGAACACTGAAAGCCTTTTTTGTCTAATGACCCCTCCTTTGTAGTATGCTTTACATTGCTGCCTCAGTAAAAATCTTGCTAGAGAAACCCAATCGGGACAAAAACTGGACAATGAAAAAAAGAGTGCAACACATACTTTCAGTATTAGCAAGGATCTTTAGAAATAATACCTTTTGAGGTGAGTCACGTTCAAATTGCTAGGTAATTTTACTCCATCTTGATTTTCCAATTCATATGAACCTTTACCGGTTATAGCTAAAAGCAGGTAAGGTCTTTCCCATGTTGGTCCCAGCTTTCTGGCCCAGTACTCTGAGTTACCATTCTGAGAACCAAATCCCCGACTTTAAAATATCAGACATTCGCTCTTTGGTTGTAATACCTTTCAATCATTTGATATTGTGCCACCACCCTCACATATGCCAGATTCCGATGTTCTTCAACCAAATCTAGTTTAACCAGTAATGCTTCATTGTTTGTCTCCTCGTTTGCTAAAGAAAATCGTAGGGTCAGTTCCCCCACCTCCACCAGGATCAAAGCCTATGAGCCGTATACAAGTGAGAAGGGTTTTTCACCCGTGCTCGACTTCGCTGTGTTCTGATATGCCCACTACTCGCTGATAGCTCATCTTGCTAATTGCCTTTATCATCTTCTAACTTCTTTGTAAGATTTTGCATTATTAACCTTGTTCGTTGACTTCACCCGTCCATTAGCACTGGGGTGATATGGTGAAGATGTACTTCGTTTGATCTTCAATCCTTCCAAAAACTTTATGACTTTGGAACCTACAAACTGTGGTCCATTATCACAAGAAATCTATTGGTATTACAAACCGGCCGATGTGGTCCCATAAAAAATCGATCACTTCTCGTTCTCCAATCTTTTGGTAAATACCTGCTTCAACCCATTTATTAAAATAATCAGCTAAACCGAAAGAAATTTTACCTTACTAGGTCCTTGTGGTAAGGGACCGACTATGTCCATCCCCCATTTCATGAATAGCCACGATGATACCACCCAATGCGAAATGCCGGTTAATGCACTAACTATGCATGGCGTTGACATTTATCTCACTTTTATACAAATCTCTTTGGGTCTTGCTCCATCCGGGGCCAATAGTAGCCAGCTCTAATTAACTTGAGAACCAATGAGTCTGCACCGGAATGGTTCCCGTATACTCCTTCATGAACTTTCCTCAGCAGGTATTCAACCTCCGATGTCCTTAAACACCAAGCCAATGGTCCTTGGAATGACCTCCTGTAAATTTTCCGTCAACAAGATAGTATCGAGCTGCCTTGGTCCGTAATGCCCGGGATGCTTTCGGGTCTTCAGGCAATTTGCCATGCCTTAGATTTTCGATAAACTCATTTCTCCAATCATAAATTAAGTTTGTTGAGTTAACTTCACAGTAGCCGTCCTTATAAATTATGTTTGTTGAGTTAATAGATTGTCTTAGGGTTTCCCCCGAAGGAGTGATTAATACTACCTCGAGACCGGACCCTTCTATTGGAAGCTCCATTAATAAACAAGGTCAAAACTCCTGATACCATTCCCGATACCAGCACTGCTTCTTTAGAAACTAAAGGTATTTAACCAAACGACCCTACAAATCAGGCTTATGAAGGACATTTCTCAAGGTAAAGGTTGTCACAACGGGTATATGATGACATTGAAAATAAGGCCTAAGATTTTGAGAGGTAATTACGAGAGCTAAGGCCAACTTTTCAAGGTGCGGATATCGTGTCTCCGCTCACGATAATGTTTTACTAACATGATAAACGAAAAATTGCATACCTTCTTCTTCCCAGACCAAAACATCACCTACCGCTACTTCCGAGACCGCCAGATAAATCAACAGTTGCTCACCTTCTTAAGATGTTGACAATAACAGAGGGCTAGACAAGTACCTTTTTTGATCTTTCAGTGCCTGTTGGCAGAGTCCACATGAAATCATTCTTCTATTTCAAAGGTGAAAGAAATGATGACACTTCTTAGAGCCACCTATCTACTGACCAACCTTTGTACTTGCTTCATACTTTTTATCTACTTCGGGATATCCTCGATGGCTTTGATTTTATCAGGGTTTACTTTGATTCCTCTTTGGGAGACCGGAAACAACTTCGAAGGCGCACTTCTCCGAGTTGAGCTTCATGTTGTATTTTTAAGAATGTCAAACGTCTCTTGGAGATGTTTCAGATGATCACCTACATTAAGAGAATTAACTAACATGTCGTCAATATAAACTTCCATTATCTTACCTCTTTGTTTTTCAAACATTTTATTAACAAGCCTCTGATATGTGGCTCCGACATTTTTAACCCCAAAATTTGTGATAAAAGAAGTCTTCTCTTGATCTTCCGAGTCCATCCTAATTTGATTATACCCGGAATAAGCATCAAGAAAACTCATTAACTCATGCCCCGCTGTAGCATCAATCATTTGATCAATATTTGGCAATGGGAAAGAGTCTTTAGGGCATGCCTTATTTAAGTCGTTTTAATCTACACATAGTCTAATTTTTTTTAGGTACTACCACTACGTTAGCTAACCAATCAGGTTAATTTACCTCCCAAATTGAACCTATATTCAGTAACCAGATTATCTCTTCCATGACAAACATGTTTCTGACATCTGCTATCGGTTGTTTCTTCTGCCTCACCGAAGGGAAGTTAGGATCCTTGCTCGGCTTCTGGACAGCCACATCAAATGGATTACCTGTCATATATGACCATGCAAAACAATCAATGTTAGATTTTAGAAAATTCATATTTTTTACCTATGTCTAGGACTCAATCCCGTTCCTACACGGAATTTTCTTTCCAAGAACTATTCGAACAAGGCCACTTGCTCGAGCTCTTCTGCGGTTGATTTGGTTGCATCTGTTTCCTCGGTTACCTGAAAAGACCTTGGTACCTGATATAATTCTGATGACTCCTCATCTTCAATTGAGGTGAAAGAAGGCACCAGTTCCTATAATTTCTATTTGCTCATTTCTTTACCGTAGCTACTGGAGACGGTTACTACGTTCATTTCCCTTACATCCGGTTGATCTCCTCATTTCTGTTTCATCCTTTCGGGTGTTGGAAATTTTAACAGCTGATGGTATGTTGAAGGTACATCATTCATTTCATGTATCCATAACCTTCCAAGGGTGACATTATAGCTCATTTCACCATCTACCACTTCAAACAGGATGGTCTTCGTTACTCATTCGACATGTGTGGGCAGCAAAAATTCTTCTCAGGTTGTCACCCTTGTTAAGTTAAACTTGCTCCAAAACTCTTCATTCTATGATGTTGGCTTACCTTCCTGAATCAACCAACACACGTTTAATTTAGAAATCTAATACATCAAGAGAAATTACCAAAGCATCATTGTATGGTAGAAGAAGTCAATCAGCATCTTCTTCTGCGAAAGTGATATCATCTTCTAAAACCTCTCGAATCCTCTTGCCATGAGTCACTGATATCTTTGTCATCGTTGCTATCGAAAATGTCAGCCCATTTACTTCGTCTCCATCAAAGATCATGTTATCGTCATACGGGGTGACCCTACAGCCGGTTTTGATGGCTCTGCAACATCTCGATTTCTCCTAAAGTTGTTCTTGGCATGGTCACCAAATATTCTCTGAGGTTACCATTCTTCAAAAATGTTGCTACCTTTTCACGAAGGTGTCGCCAGTCTGTGGCCGTGAGTCCCATGGAACTCGCACCATAGATTAGGATCCCTTTGGCTAAGATCTGATCGGATTCGTTTCGGTAATCTAGCCTCTTGAATATTCCTCATAGCCAACACAAATTCCACCGAGATGATGTTAAATTTGTAGTCAGATAATCTAGAATATATTGAATCTCGGAACCCGGCATCCCTTTCTCCTGTAACAATCTACTAATTTGACCATGATCTGCCCTTCTATCGGAAGTGAACCTATCTGATGATTGAAAACCTTTATTTCCACGCCCATCAGCCCTTTTTTAAGGTTGAAAACAACTTCTAAAGGACATCAGATCTGCATCAAAAAAAAATTTTAATTTATTTTGTCCAATCATGCATTCTTCCTTTGGAAGACACCAATGATCCAATTTGATCATCTTCTATTCTTATCATTGACTTGTAGCGATTGTGAACATCTAGCCATATGGTTGCCTGAAATTCTAGCAAGCTCTACCCACACACCTCCAAAATTTTACCGTAATTTCATCTGGCTCGATAGCTCTACCCCTACTCATCTTATGCGTAGCCTCCACGACCTCCTCAACCTTGATGCTCCTACAATACCTAAAGTCACAGTGACTCTCGGAATGCCCTAATTCACCTATTACAATATCCCAATCCCCTTATTTATTCAAATATTTATGAAAGAAGGTCAGCCATCTTCGCTTAATCTAGTCCCCCACCACCCCAATCAAAACTCTACCGTCCTAGTCTTTGATACACCTCACTTGGTCTAGATCCCGAGCCTTCCTCTATTTACCTTCGCTAGCCAGAATAAATTCTTCTGCCCGCCTTTGGTCCCCAATTCCTCTTATAGACAAGCAAAAGCCGCAGTCTTAGCCTCTGTGGCCGCTAGTTTCGCCTCCTTCCTAGCTACCTTATACCTCTCACTGTTCTCTCTTCTCTCCTCCTCGCCATTTCTCCCTACTAACTTTAGGTACGTCGCCTTCTTCGTTTCCACTTTGCCTTGGACCTTTTCATTCCACCACCAGCTGCCTTAGTGACCACCAGAGCAGCCCGACGAGCCCTCTAATACCCCTCTCGCCGCCTTCTTTATACATTCCGCCGTAGTAAACTATATAATGCTCGCATCTCTACAATTCCTCCAAGCTCCCATAGCTAATAACCTCCCTTCCAACTCTTGAGATTTATCCTTAGTTAAGGCACCCCACTTGATCCGCAAATGTCCTCGTATAGATCTCTTATTCCTCCTTATCATAACACCTACGTTCATCACCAAGAGCTTATGCTGCATCGCGAGGGTCTCACCCCGGATAACTTTGCAATCCTTACGAAACCCTCTATCACATTTCCTGAGGAGGAGATAGTCGATTTGATTCTTTGCCACCGTGCGCTATCTACACAACTCTAGATTTCTACCTCAGTACTCCCTCATGGATAGTAGACCATTTTTCTAGGTCCAGAAGCAACTCTTTTTCCTCCCGAATCATGTTTTGATTGTATAAATCTAATTTCAATGCTTGTTGTGTATTCTCTAACTTTGCTCGAATGTCCTCGATCCTTTTTTATAGGTTGGATACTTCATTGTGAAGATGTTTTGTGTTTAGTTTAATAAGCTTGAGATTTTTACATACGTCATACATAGTATGCCCAAGAATCATGTGTTGCCATACAGACTGAGTAGCCTCTCTAAAAACCTGCTCTTATAGTAACACATTAAGCAGCCTGAAAGGCCAAGGAAGCAACTATTTAGTTGCCCCATTGCTAATTAAGATTTGGTGAATGGCTTGAGCATCCCAGATTATGATAAACAACTTCTAGATGCCTATATCTGGAAAACCAGTTTACATTTTCAAATGCCCAATCAATCAAGCTGTAAATCCTAACTTCTACATCCCTTTTATTGTTCCATTAGAATAGGCAGTCTGTCCTCCTAATTTTCCCAAACTCGATATTCTCTTCCTAAAAGTCCTTGACTTCATCTTGGTGCACTGGAATCCCATTCTGTCCATAATTCACTGATAATATTGTATTGAAGTCCCCTAAGACAACCTAGGGGTCCATCATGGTGGAGTTAATTGATCTCAAGCTTTGCTAGATCGCCTTCCTTTGATTTATGGTATTTAGTCAATAGACAAAGGTCATAAGCAAATTGAGACCCCTTGTCTCTAACAGAGTAATGCCGAAATTGTGGTCTAGACATTAATATGTTCACCTCCACCTGTTAAAGTCTCCAGCACACTCATATTCTACAATTGGGGGTCTGTGTATAGTCTGCATCTACTTCCCATCCTACTCCTAGTTCATTCTTAACTTTCTCAACATTATTAGCTCTAACTTTAGTCTCAAGACAACTTAGTAGTACTACTTTATTTTTAAGCGGAAAGGTCTTGAGTTCCTTCTGATTAAAATGCTTATTCAGCCCTCATATATTCCATGAATTGAAGACCATTGAGGGTTCTTCTTTGGTGGCTCAGATCCTTTGTCACTTTTGGAGTGACTACCACTGATTGAATTCTCAATGCACTAAACTAATTCTGCCTTAGCAACCTTTTAATCTTCTCAATATCTTCATAGAGTTAACTTTGCCCCTTGTATTAGTGTATAGTTGTTAAGTTTTTCTTACCCCTGATTTTAGCCTGTTGAACCTTATATTCCATGGAGTCCAATTGCTCAAGAGGTGCATCCAACATCTCAGTCGACTTTTCAATCCCTTTTGGTGGAGCTAGGTCAGCAGATTGTCCAAATGACTGGTATATTTTCTAGGAGTGTCTATGATACATCCATCTCAATTAGAATTCTTGCATAGGAGACTCAACCTCCTTTAACTGTAAGCTTATCCGTACGCAATGGCTTCCCCAAATATATATCTATCCTACCTAGGATTCCTAGTGCCTAATACTAAATAAGAAGATTTGGAAATATCACCCAGACAAGTATTATTTGAAGAGGTTCATTACTCATCTAAAAATGCAGCTTCGACAACTTTAGGATAAACGGTTTATTGTTGAATGTGTATAGTCCATTTTACAACAGAGTTACCTTCTCTTTCCCAGATGAGAATCGAAATATGAAATATCCTTCATTATGCAGGAGCACCTGAGGAGTCGTGACAAAATTTCATACTTCGTAATGAATTTCAACATTTCGTTGAAGGTAGGGTTTCCCTCTAATCACATAGACTATCAATGTTGATTTCCATTTTTGACATTGTTCTTCAACCTCAGTTGGGACTAATTGGACTGTCTTCATCCCATTTTTCAAGACTGGGGGAAAATTGTCAACTTTCATGCCTAATTGCTGGGACCTATTACCTTTGACAATTTCTGCAGCCATCGGTTTTGCCGCACTAGAATTAGCAGACAAAGTGAGTTTCCTCGTCGTTGAAGAGGTACTTTCATCCTATTATTTAGGAGTAGCTGATTTGATTGATTGCCCACCTTGCATAACTGTAGGGGCTCTACCCATTCTCATCAACCATTGGCAAAATTGACGTGGTCCTAGGTCTTGAGGGACTCTAGTTGCTAGTGTAATTTTCCTATTAGGGTCTTCGTGTACTGTGGGAGAGGACGTTGTCGCTTTAATTTGCTTGTTCTGGTGAGCCATTGGTAGTGGTGCACGTTAACTAGCCTCGTCGATCATGCGCTAGCATAACTTTTTTTCCTCTAATTTACCGGTTATTCAGACTAAGATGTAATTTATGAAATATCGTGAATTCATGTATGCCTTCTTATTTAAAATATTATTTGTGCATGGTTATGTGAAAATTATTGAAGTTCCACGACCTACAATTAATAATTTGATTTAGAACGTTTATGTTTACAATCTATGTCTATAAAATTCTTACAGGTATCAGAGCAAAGTTTAAGCTAATTATTTTTTTGGTTAAGATTAATATTTCTTCCAGTTTTATAAATGTTAATTTAGTAATTTAGGGATTTGTATTACTTTTACTACCACTACCTACTGTGTAAGAATACAAAACCAGAAAACTAATACATTCTTATAATGTTCTTGCTATGGTTAATGGTTATGTTTAGAAAGAAGCAAGGATAATGTTTAAAATGAATTCTTTAGCGTTATTCTGGGAATTAATTTAACTTGTAATGTTAAAGTTAAAGGCAATTGGCTTTAACTTAGACTTCCAATAATTGGTGATTTCCTATCGGAAATATTTTGAATCACAGTTTTTTGCATTTCCGTATCGTACATCATTTTGGAATTCCACTATGGATGCATTATATTGAAAATTATAATTTATTAATATAAAAGAATTCACTAGGTTATAGTTGCATGAATTTTGAATGGCAGTAATGCTATTGCCTTAAGACTTTAGGTATATTTTCGGAGTTGTTAAAGCTTTTCAAAAGTTTTCAAGGACATTAGTTTGTACAGCCTTCATAATTCCTGATTGTTTCATGTTTACAAACAGTATATGTTAAATTACTCGAAAAGTATATAATGTTGTAATGTGCGCATATATATGGACTTACACAATTTAGTTGAAATTATATATATATGATTCGCTAACCACCAAAGTGATAAAATATTCATAAATAATTATTTTCAAAATAATTACAGAACATATATTCATATATTCATAATTTCTGATGATATCGTATGTTTATGGGTAAATTAAATTTCTAGTTTTAAGACATTTATGGATCGCACAAATGGTAATAATTTCTTATAGTAATTGAATATTAAGTTCATAATTTAGATGTGTTGTTAGTTTTACATATATCATGATAGTAAATATTGCAAATTAGTATATTGAAATGATTCAAATAGTGATTATTAAGCATCATTTTGTTTAAAATTGTAATCTTTTTTGTTTCGCGCAAAGGTGGGCATCAATATACATTTAAGAAAATATTATCATGCCCTTAATCCTAAATTAAGTATACCTGCAACACTTGACAATTTCCTCACAATAATGACGTCCAAATCCACTCTTCAAAGAGTAAGCAGACATGGTCACATACAATATAATTTACCCAACTATGAGTCGGGTTCGAATCCCACATAGAACAATAAGTAGGCGATTAGGCACGTAAGAGAAATATCGCTTATTATGCTAAGCCAAACACTTACTAAGGTTTTGAGAAAATATTTATGTCTAAATACAAAAATATAAACTAAACGAAAAAGCGAGTAAAATGATCAATGGCTACAAACGTGGATACACAGGGAATTACACTCAAGTAACGATCCTGTAACAACCCGACCAGTAATTTTTTGTATTTGAACCCCGTTTCCCCTGTTCATGCTTCACACATATGTATTTATGGATTTATGACTTACGGGGTTGGTTAGTCTCCTTACAAGAAGGTTTTGGGTTGATTCGGACCCTTTGGTTCTTGGTTTAAAAGCCTAAGTTGAAAAGATTGACCAAAGTTTGTCTTTTATTAAAATGACTTTGGAACGGTATTTTGATAGCTCTAATAGATTCGTATTTTGATTTTGGACTTGGGCGTCGAATTCGGAGGTCCTCATGTTGATTTGACTTGTTTGGTCGAAAGTTGGCAATTTGAGGTTTACAAGGTTTTTCAAGTTTGACAGTAAGTTAACTTTTGTCTATCAGATTCAAAATTTTATTTTGGGACTTGAAATAGTTCCTTTTTTCTATTTAGAACTTGTCTACAAAATATGGTGTCATATGGAGTTGGTGTTATATGATTCAGATGCTTGGTAGCAATTCTAGATATTTTTGGGTTTTCCTTTGAAATTCATGCGTTTTGGTGTCCGATTTGTAGTTCTAGATATTATTTTTGGGTTTCGATCGCGTGAGCGATTTCGTATGATATTTTTAGACTTCTGTGGATGTTTGGTTTGGAGCCCCGAAAGCTCAGGTGAGTTTCAAACGTATTTCATATTGGATTGAACTCATTTTAGATAGCTAGTGTGGTGGTGCTGCAGTTATCGCAACTGCAAGCACCAGCCTCTCAATTGCAAAATGAACAGTGGGGTAACAGGCATCGCAATTGCGATGCCCCACTCGCAATTGCGAAGTTAGGCTAGACAAGGTAGGATCTCATTTGCGATATTTTTAGTCGCATTTGCAAAGGGAACAGGGTTCGCAAATGCGAATCCAGTGTCGCGTTTGTGACTTCCCCTTAGGTTGTATGGAGCCGCAATTGTGAGGCTTTATTCGCAATTGCGAGGGTTTGCAATTTCGAAAGTGTCACATTTGCGATATCTGCAACTAAACAAAGGGCTGAAAAGTCGGGATTTCATCTCATTTTCTCTCATTTTAGAACCCTAAGCTCCGTAGGAGGCGATTTGTGGAAGAGATTTTCACCTACAATAAATGGGTAAGTAGTTTTAATCAATTTACAACTATATTTTATGATTATATATTAGATTTAACATCAAATTTTGAGAATCAAAGAAAAATTTTAGGGATTTTTGTGTAAGTTCTAAAAAAATAAAAATTTGTGATTTGAGAGTCGGTTCGACTCGAATTTAAAAACAAAACACAAATATAGACTCATGGGGCTATGGTAGTACAGATATACCATTGGACTTGGGTTTTGACCGAGCGAGTCCGGGATTGACTTTTGTTGACTGAGAAATTGTGTAAATATCGTAGCATTATCTATCATAATTGGTTTCCCTTGCACTGTTCGATAATATTAAGTCATTTTTGGTTAGATTTGAGCTGTGTGGAGCGTATTTTAGGGGAAAAGCTATTTTTGAGTATTGATTTGACTAGCTACCCCTTAGGATTTGGGTTGTTTGTGGTTATTTAAGTATGTGAAAGACGCGTCCATAAGGTGATGAGTGTGCACAAGAGCTTATATGTGTTATTTGACCGGATTAGACTCGTAGGTTTCTTATAATGCATTAAATTGAAGTTATTATTCACTATTCTATCTTTATTGTCAATTTTATTCTTGCATGCTCTAATTGAAGTTGTCATTGCATGTTCTAACTTCTATTGTGAAGTTACACTTACATATATTTTATTGTAGTTTTTGTTACATGCCATTCTTCTATTGCTGAGTTGTTCTCATGCAATAGACTTAGTTGCTATGTCACGCTGTCTCTTCATTGTTAAGCTTATATTTTGCACTTGACTTTGCAAGTTGCCTTTTCATGGGAATTTCCTAAATTGTGGGTTATTGAACTTGTTCTAAAGGCTATTAGCACATTGAGGTTAAAGTGGTGACTATTGATATATCCTTCCTTGTCGAGTCGTTTCTCAATTATTTATTATTATCGAGATTCTTGTACACATTGTGGTTGAGCCGTGGGCTATGTGTTACGGTAACATTGATATTGTTGATTTTTGCAAGTTGTGGCATATGGGCATGTGTGGTGTGAGTTGTTATTGTATTGTGATATTGATGAACATGCAGTGGTATAACGATAGGATTTGATGTACATGCGGCGACATAAGATGGGATTTATGTGCGCGTTGCTCGGAAGGGAATTACATGAATTCACGCAGCAAGATAAGGGGGCTAAAGTGTGTGTAGCCATTTTGGGAAAATATTTTCAAAATTCAAATGCAAGGCTCATGTGGCATATAAGAAACATTGTGATTGTAAATTATGAATAATGTGGATATGAGGTGTGGTGCCTCAGTTGTGATTCTTGTTGTACATTCTTTGTTAAAAAGACTTGTTGGTTGAACAGCTTTGGTTTTTTACTCATTTTTCTTACTTGTAGTTGCCCATATTTGATTTCTCGTTGTTCTTATCATGTTTTCGTTCCTTGTTGACTTTATTGCCTTAAATTCCATGGTTAGTCTATGTAATTGTACTGCTTTGTTATCATTCTTTTGCCGCTTTCCGTTATTAGTCTTTATTATACTCTGTTCTATTTTCTTGTCCTAGTAGGTGTTTTGACCTGGGCTCATCACTACTCTACCGAGGTTGGACTTGATAGTTACTGAGTACCGTTGTGGTGTACTCATGATATGCTTCTGCATATTTTATGCAGATCTAGGTAGTTTTGCTCGTGCGGGACGCTAGTGATTAATTAGTTATTTCTGGAAAATTCAAGGTACACTTGCTCGACGCTCGTAGGGCTCAGAGTCACTTTCTGCTTTTAGCTATAGTATTGTTTATCTATGTTCAAAGCAATATTGTATTTAGGGATTATTAGTGCACTATCTGTAAAGGTTATCACTCGATTCCACCAGGTTTTGGGAGTTATTAATAGTTGTACTATTTGATTTTAATATGATGGATTACCAGTTTAAGTTGACGTCTAAATTGTTAATTTTGCTAAATCTTGATGTATGTTAGGCTTACCTAGTCTTGTTAACTAGGCACCATAACGATATCCTAAGGTGAAAATTTGGGGTCGTGACAAGTTGGTATCAGTGCTTTAGGTTCATAGGTGCTACGAGTCATAAGCAAGTTTAGTGGAGTCTTGCAGATTGGCACGAGGACATCTGTACTTATCTTTGAGAGACTGCGGAAATGTTAGGAAATTCCACTTCTTTGATTTCTTATCGTGCGAATTTGTTAATTTCGAAATCTGAGTCTTTGTCTTTCTATTCTCTCACAGATGGTCGTACTACTGGATCAGAGGATCAGACACCCTCGCCCCTGCTAGAGCCACATGAGGCCGAGGCCAACTAGAGGCTGAGGAGTGGCACGTGCTACAGCCAGAGCACTTGCCCGAGCAATGACTAAGGAGCTACCAGTAGCTCCTTTTGGGGGACAGGCACCCAAGGCTCCTGTTGTTGCCCCAAGGCACCCAAGGCACAGTTTTTTAGCATATTCAACACTGTAGCTCAGGTGAGATTGATTCCCCTTGCACCAGCTACATCTCAAGATGGGGGAGGAGTTCAGACTCCCGCAGCACGTACCCTGTAGCAGTAACTCCACAATGATCAGATCCCGGCTGTCATGCTGTTACAACACGTTATACCGGTTAAGCTTGAGATCAGTCTAGAGGCATATTTGGAGCAGTAGTGGATACTTGAGAGGTTCAAAAAGTATGATCCTCCTACTTTTAGTGGCACAACTACCGAGGATGCACAAGGTTTTCTAGAGAATTTGCACCATATTTTTTGCACCACGGGTATTAAGGAGCTGAGAAGAGTTGCTTTTCCTACTGTTAGGAGTATCATATAGGTGGTGGCAGACTTGCGAGGAGTGTAGGCCAGTTGATGCAGCCCCACTCACTTGGGCTCAGTTTTCAGAGACGTTTTTTTATAGAGTTTGTTCCCCAGACCCTTCGGATGCATGGCATATAGAGTTTGAGCAGCTGCGTCGGGGGACTATGTTGGTGTCAGAGTGTGCTATCAGATACAGCGAGTTGACCTGACATACACCTACCTTGGTTTCTATTGTCACAGAGAGTCCACAGATTCATCGAGGGGATCAGTTATGGTCTTAGATTCAGTATAGCTCAAGAGTTGGAGATGGATACTCCATTTTAGCAGGTGGTGGAGATCGCTCAAAGGATGGAGGGTATGCCGGGCCGAGCGAGAGGACAGGGAGGCAAAGAGGCCTTGAGGTACTGGAGGATTTAATGGTGGCCATACTGCAGTTTCAACCCATCATGGCATATGATATGTGAGTCGGCCAGTTTATTCAGCACGTCCAGCTACTAGCAGTGCTCTAGTCATTCTAAGATCTCAGGTTGCCCATTACACACATCCACTTTCCAGTGCACCTCCTACACGGGGTGCCTTCAATGGCTAGTCTAGCTGACCAGACCAGAGTCAATTTCAGTAGCCACGCCTATTGAGAGCTTGTTTTGAGTGTGGTGATACAAGACATATGGCGAGGGATTCCTCCATACTCAGGAGGGGTGCACCTCCACAAATTGCATAGGCTCCACGAATTCCACAAAGTCAACAGACTATGGTTGTTGTTCTAGTAGCCGCTCCACCTGCACTAGCAGCTATGGGTGGAGGTCGTGCGGGTGAAGGTCGCCTTAGGAGGGGAGGCCGTGGTTGTTTCTATACTTTTTCATGGTATAACGGAGGCGATTGCATCGGATGCTGTCATCACATATATAATGTCATATGGATGCATCAGACATATTTGACTTGAGTTCCAGTTATTCATATGTGTCATCTTACTTTGCTCCGTATTTGGATATATTGCGTGATTCCACGAGTGCTCCTGTATATAAGCCCATGACTATGGGAGATTCTATTGTTGTGGACTATGATTATCGGTCATGTTTAGTCATTATTGGTGGCTTTGAGACTAGAGTTGATCTATTGTTGCTCAGTATGGTGGACTTTGACGTGATCTTGGACAGGATTAGTTGTTTCCCTATCACGCTATCCTGGATTGTCACGCCAAAACTGTGACATTGGCTATGCCAGGTTTGCCATGGTTGGAGTGGAGGGGTACATAGGATTATATTCCTAGAAGAGTTGTGTCCTTTCTAAAGGAACAATAGATGGTTTAGAAGGGGTGTGAAGCATATCTAGCCTTTGAGGGATGTCAATGCTGATACTCCTACTGTTGAGTCAGTTCCAGTAGTGAGCGATTTCTCAGAAGTGTTCTCAGTGGGCCTACGGGGCAAGGCGCCTGATAGAGATATCGATTTTGGTGTTGACCTGGTGCTGGGCACTTAGCCCATTTCTAGTCCACTATATCGTATGGCAGTGGCAGAGTTGAAGGAATTAAAGAAACAACTTCAAGAATTGCTTGATAAGGGTTTAAACCGGCCGAGTGTTTCACCTTAGGGAGCTCTGGTTCTGTTTGTGAAGAAGAAGGATGGCACTATGCAGATATGTATTGATTATATGTAGTTAAACAAGGTTACAACGAAGAATAGGTACCCATTACCACAAATTAATGACTTGTTTGATCAGCTTTAGGTTGCCAAAGTATTCTCGAAGATTGATTAGAGGTCAAGGTATCATTAGCTGAAGATTCGGGATCCAGACATCCTAATGACTGCATTCAGGACTCGGTATGGTCACTACGAGTTACTAGTGATGTCATTTGGGTTGGCCAACGCCCAACAACATTTATGCACTTGATGAGTAGTGTATTCCAACCATATCTTGATTCATTTGTTATCGTGTTTATTGACAGCTTCTTGGTATATTGTCGCAGCAGGGACGATCATGAGCAACATTTAAGGATCGTCCAAACCTTGAGGGAGAAGAAGTTGTATGCAAAATTCTTCAAGTGTGAGTTCTGGCTTTATTCGGTGGCGATGTCTAGTGAGGGGATCAAGGTAGATCCGAAGAATACTGAGATAGTTCAGAGTTGGCCTAGACCGTCTTTCGCTATTGAGATTTGGAGTTTTCTTGGTTAAGCTGGATATTATCGTTGTTTCGTAGAAGGTTTCTCATCCATTGCTGCATTTTTGACTAGGTTGACCAAGAAGGGTGCTCCTTTCAAATGGTTCGACGAGTGTGAGGTGAGCTTTCAGAAGCTCGAGATTGCCTCGACCACGACCCTAGTGTTGGTGTTGCCTTTATGTCTAGCGTCTTACACTGTGTATTGTGACGCGTCGCGCATTGGGCTTGCCGCTGTGTTGATGCATAACGGTAGGGTAATTGCTTACGCGTCTCGGCAGTTGACTGTTCATGAGAAGAATTATCCGGTGCACGACTTATAATTGGTTGCTATTGTTCATGAATTGAAGTTTTGGAGGCACGATCTGTACGGTGTTCTATGTTAGGTCGATACTGACCGTCAGAGTCTCCAACATATGTTCAAGAAAAAGGAGCTTAATTAGCGGCAGCGGAGATGGTTAGAGTTGTCGAAAGACTATGATATCGCTATTCTGTATCATCCTAGAAGGGCCAATGAAGTGGTCGATGCCTTGAGTAGAAAGGCTGAGAGTATGAGCAGTTTGGCATATTTACTGGTAGTAGTGAGGCCAGTAGCCATGGATGTTCAGGCTTTGGCCGATCCGTTCATGAGACTGGATGTTTCAGAGCCTAGTCGGGTTCTTGCTTGCATGGTTTCTTGGCCTTCTTTATATGAGCACATCAGAGAGCGTCGGTATGATGACCCCCATTTTCTTTTCCTTAAGGATACATTGTAGCATGTCGATGCCAAGGAGGTTTCTATTAGATATGACGGGGTGTTGTAGATGCAGGTCCGGATATCTACGCCCAATGTCGATGGGCGGCGTGAGTTGATTCTTGAGGAGGCCCACAGTTTGGGTATTCCATACATCCGAGTGCCACCAAGATGTATCAGGATTTGAGGCATCATTATTGGTTGTGAAGAATGAAGAAAGATATACTAGAGTTTGTGGCTCAGTGCTTGAACTAGCAGCAGGGGAAGTACGAGCATCAGAGGCTGGGCGGTTTGCTTCAAAGACTTGAGATCCCGAGTGGAAGTAGGAGCGGATCACCATCGATTTTGTTGTTGGGCTCCCGTGTACTTTGAAGAAATTAGATGCAGTGTGGGTTAGTGTGGATAGCTCGAACAAGTCGCCGCATTTCATTCTGGTTGGTGACCACCTATTCCTTAGAGTAGTTGGCCCAGATCTATATCCGCGAGATGTTCTTCTTCATGGTGTGCCGGTGTCCGTTATCTCCGACCGAGGCACGTAGTTCACATCACATTTTGGGGAAGCCGTGCAGCGTGAGTTAGGCACACAGGTTGAGTTGAGTACAACATTTCACTCCCAAATGGATGGGCAGTCCGAGCGCACTATTCAGATCTTTGAGATATGCTACGTGCCTATGTTATGGATTTCGGGGGTCCATGGAATCAATTCCTAGTACTTGCAGAGTTCACCTGCAACGAAGGCTACTAATGGAGTATTCAGATAGCTCATTTTGAGGCATTGTATGGTAGGTGGTACTGTTCTCCAGTTGGTTGGTTTGAGTCGAGAGAGGCTAGGTTGTTAGGAAATGATTTGGTTCTGGATGCCTTGGAGAAAGTAAATTTGATTCAGAATCGGCTTCATACAAAACAATCCAAGCAGAAGAGTTATGTTGATCGGAGGGCGCGTGATATAGCATTTGTGGTGGGAGAGAGAGTTTTGCTGCGGGTGTCACCCATGTAGGGTGTGGGGTGGTTCGAAAGAGGGCAAGTTGAGCACTAGGTATATTGGTCCTTTTGATGATCCTTGAGAGAGTTGGGGAGGTCGCCTACAGACTTGCACTGCCACCCAGTCTATCGGCAGTGCACCAAGTGTTCCATGTTTCTATGCTCTGGAAGTATTATGGTGATCCATGACACATATTAGATTTCAGCTCAGTCCAATTAGACAAAGATTTGACTTATGTTTAGAAGCTGGTGGTCATCTTGGAAAGGAAGGTCTGAAAGTTTATTTCAAAGAACATTGCTTCAGTGAAAGTTCAATGGACGGGTCATCCAGTCGAGGAGGCAACCTGGGAGACCGAGCACGACATGCAGAGTCCTTATCCTCACTTTTTCGTAACTTTAAGTATGTCTCGATGCAGGATCAAGGACGAACATTTATTTTAAGAGGGGGAGAATGTAATGATCCGACCGGTCATTTTGTGGATTTGAAGCCCGTTTCCTTTTTTGATACTTCACACATGTGTATTTGTGGTTTCCTGACTAGCGGGGTAGGTTAGTATCGTTTCGGGAAGGTTTGGGTTGATTTGGACCCTTTGGTTCTTGGTTTAAAAGCCTAAGTTGAAAATATTGATCAAAGTTTCACTTTTGTGACAACGACCCTGTAACGGTGTTATGATGCCTCCGATAGGTATCTATCGTGATTTTGGATTTGGGCGTATGCCCGAGTCGAATTCGGAGGTCCCTAGGTTGATTTTGACTTGAGGTTTATATATTTTTCCAAGATTGACCGTAGGTTAACTTTTGGCTATCCGGTTCGGAATTTGGGTTTAAGGACTTGGGATAGATTTGTTTTGCTACTTGGAACTTTTCAAATTTGGTGTTATTTGGAGTTGGTTTGATAGGATTCAGACGCTTCTTTACAATTCTAGAGGTTCTTGAGTTTTTTTGTTTTTGAAATTCATGCATTTTGACATTCGATTTGTAGTTGTAGACGTTATTTTTGTCTTTCAATCATGTGAGCGAATTTGTCTGATGTTTTTAGGCCTGCATGGATGTTTGGTTTGGAGCCTCAATTGCTCAGGTTAGTTTTGGACATGTTTTGAATTGGATTGAACTCATTTTGGGTTGCTGATGTGATGGTGCTGCAATTAACGCAATTGAGAGCACCAGCTTGCAATTGCAAAGTGAACAATGGGGGAGCAGGTATCGCATTCGCCACAGTTTTAGTCGCACTTTTGATGGGAACATGCGAACCCAATTTTGCATTTGCGACTTCCCCTTAGGTTGTCAGGAGCCGCAATTACGAGGCACTTTTCGCAATTATGAGGGTTTGCAATTTTGAACCCAGTGTCGCAATTGCAATATGTGCAACTGAATAGGAGGCTGGAAAGTCGAGATTTCATCTCATTTTAGAACCCTAGGCTCGGTAGCAGGCAATTTGGATAGGAGATTTTCACCTACAATCATTGAGTAAGTAGGTTTAGTAAATTTCCAACTATGTTTCATGATTATATATGAGATTTAACATCAAATTATGAGAATTAAAGAGAAATTTTTTGGATTTTTGTGTAAATTTTTAAAAAAAGAAATTTTTGATTTGAGAGTAGAGCTGGATTCGAATTTTACAAACAAAACACATATATAGACTCACGAGGTTATGTTTAGTCAATATCTATTCTTGGACTCGGGTATTGACTGAGTGGGCCTAGGGTTGACTTTTATTTACTTTTGGGGAATTGTTTATATTCGTAGCTTTATCTATCGTAATTGGTTTCTGTGCATGGTTTGATGATATTACTCATTTTCGGTTGGATTTGAATCGTGTAGAGTCGAGTTTTAGGGGAAAAGCAATTTTTGAGGGTTGATTTGGCCTAGTCGAGGTAAGTATCTTGTCTAACTTTATGTGGGGGAACTATTCCTTAGGATTTGGGTTGTTTGTGCTAATTGAAGTATGTGAAAGATGTGTAGACGATGTGAGGAGCGTGTACATGGGCTTATATGTGTTATTTCACTGGATTAGACTCTTCGGTTTCTTATAAGCACTTAACTGAAGTTACTATACACTGTCTCACTTATTGTCAATTTTATTTTTGCATGCTCTAATTGAAGTAGTCATTACACGTTTTTGCTTCTATTGTCAAAGTTACTCTTACATGTTTTTTATTGTAGTAGTTGATACATGACATTCCTCCATTGTTGAGTTGTTCTCATGCATTAGACTTAGTTTCTATTTCATGCTATCTCTTCATTGTTAAGCTTATGTTTTGCACTTGAATTTGCAAGTTACCTTGTCGTGGGAATTTTTTAAAGTCTGGTTTATTGAAGTTGTTGTTGTGAAGGCTATTAGCACATTGTGGTTAAAGTTGTGACTATTGATATGTCCTTCCTTGTCGAGTCAATTCTTATCTATTTATTGTTATTGACACTCTTGTACACATTGTGGTTGAGCCGTGGGCTATGTGTTATGGTAACATTGATTTTTTGATTTTGGCTATTTGTGGCATATGGATACGTGTGGTGCGAGTTGTTGATGTGTTGTGATATTGATGCACATGTGGCAGTATAAGGATATGGGTTGATGTGCATGCAACGATATAAGGTGGGATTTATGCGTGTGTTGCTAGTAAGGGAATTGCTTGAAGTCGCATAGCGAGATAAGGGGCTAAAGCGCGTGTTTTCATTTCGGGAAAATGTTTTCAAAATTCAAATGCAAGGCTCACGCAACAATATAAGGAAGATCGTTACTGTAAATTGTGAAAAATACGGATATGAGATGTGGTTCCTCGATTGTGATTCTTATTGTACATTCTTTGTTAAAAAGACTTGTTGGTTGAATAGATTTGGTTATTTCCTAATTTGTCTTACTTATACTTATTCGTATTTGATTTGTCGTTGTTCTTATAATGTGTTCACTCCTTGTTGCCTTTATTGCCTTATTGCTTTAAAATCTGTGGTTAGCCTACATAATTGTACTACTTTGTTATCGTTCATTTCTTGCTTTTTGTAATTAGTCTATATAACACTCTGTTCACTCTTCTTGTCCTAGTAGGTGTCTTGACCTGGTGTCGTCACTACTCTACCGAGGTTAGGCTTGATATTTAATGGGTACCATTATGCTGTACTCATGCTATGCTTCTGCACATTTTGTGCAGATCCAGGTACATATGCTTGTGCCGGACGCTAGTGATTGACCAATTATTTTCGGAGACTTCAAGGTACACCCGCTCACGCTCGTAGGCCTCAGAGTCACCATCTGCATTTTGCTATATTATTGTTTATTTCCTGTTCTAAACATTATTGTATTTAGGGATTATTAGTGCACTCTCTGTGAAGCTTATGACTACATTCCACCAGGTTTTGGGAGTTACTGACAGTTGTTCTATTTTGTTTCAATATGATAGATCACCAGTTTAAGTCGATATCTAAATTACTATTTTTGCTAAATCTTGATGTATGTTAGGCTTACCTAGTGTTAGAGACTAGGTGCCATCACGTCATCCTAAATTAGGAATTTGGGGTCGTGACAGATCCAATGTATTTTACACTTTTACAAATATAAGCGAGATTATGTTAATTGTCCCCGGATAATAATCCTATATTAGCTTCTTCCGAAGACCAACAAGACTTTCTTAGTGAATTATTCCTAAAACAATTAAGAGATTAAGTGTAACAACCCAACCGGCCGTTTTGAGAATTTACATTCCGTTCATCTGTTTGAAGTCCTGATAGCTTCATATGATGTATTATGTCTTATGTGAATCATTCAATTTTTATTTTCAAGTAATTCCGGGTTGATTTGGAAGAACGATTCTCCACTAGGAAGACTTAAGTCGGAAGAGTTAACTAAAATTGAGTTTGGTGTATTTGACCTCGGATTGGAGTTTTGATGGTTCTGTTGAAATCGGATGGTGATTTTGGACTTCCCCAATTCGCATTTGGATGTATCTAGAAAGTTTTAGCATTATTTGGCGAATGTTGGTAATTTGAAGGTTTGACCGGGAGTTGACTTAGATGTTATCCGGTTCGAATTGTTATTCAAGGATTTGGAATAGGTTCTTTATGTCATTTGAAACTTATGGGCAAAATTTGAGGTGAATCCGAGTTGTTATGACGTGTCGGCATAAGTTTCGAAATAGGAAATTTAAATTAGTTCATTAAGTTTGAATTGAGATGCAATTCGGCGTTTTGTTGTTTTTATGGATGATTTGAGGCCCCGAGTAGGTCCGTTTTATGTTTACGGACTTATTGGTATGTTCGGACGAGGTCCCAAGGAGCTCGGATGTGTTTCAGACTGAAGGGACCATTTTGGAATTTGCATGCATTCCTGGTATTCTGCTGTTGTCTGATGCCTCTGGTGTTCTTCACAATCACGAAGGTACACCCGCTATCGCGAAGGTATAACCGCGATCACCAAGACATTTTGGTCTGCTGGTGGTTTGATCATCGCGGAAGCTACAAAAGGTATGCTTCGTGGAGATTTGGATTGGTAGCAGTTCGTGTTCACGCATGGTACGTCGGGGTCGCGTAGTGTTGAGTGGGAGCTGGAGAATTCTTAATCGCGTTCACGTAAGTCAGTGCGCGTTCGCGGAGCTTTAGTGTCTGTGGTCATCGTGTTCGTGTGGCCAGCATCGCGAACGCATAGAGAATTTTGGTGGCAGTAGCGTTTGTTCCTCGCAACCCGCGATCGCGAGGTGTATTATTGTTCAGTGATTAGTAAATACTGTATTTCAGATCATGAGCTCATTTAATCACATTTTCAGTTAGGGAGCTCGGATATAGATGATTTTCAAAGAAAAATTGAGTGGTTTTTGTCTAAATTTTTTCTAAATTGGATAATTGAGTTTTGAACATCGATTCAGAGTCGGATTTGAGTGAAATAAGTATGGTTGGACTCGTATTCGAATGAGTTGTCGGAATTTATAAGTTTTGTCAGTTTCCGTGGTGCGAGTCCGGATTTAACTTTTTGGTTGGATTTGAGTAATTCATTAAAGATTCGACCTTTATCATTTGGGTTGGTTTCCTTTGGAATTATTTGATATTTTGAGTTGCTTTTGGCTGGTTTTGAGCCATTCGAAGGTTGATACGCGCGTGATGGCATTTCTAGAATTGTGGTTGGCTTGCTTGATATTTCTTTTGGCATGTTTGATGTAAGTATCTTATCCAAACACGGATGAGGCACTAGATGCCTGAGTTATTTGTGATAGCCACGTGCTATGGGTGCGCATATGTGTGGGGTTTGAGCCCATGTACGAGCACCAGGGTATCTCGACCATGAAGGTTATCCCCCATCGTCTCACTAGCCGACCTTAACCCCTATTATTTTGAGGCAATGTTATGCCTCGAATTGACTGATAAGCTTTTTGTTGTGACATTTCTCATATTTGTAACCTTGTTGTGAGCTATTTGATCCATGATTTGAAGTTACATCGAGGCTAATTTCCTGATTGAACTTGATATTTGCTATTCTCGTGATGTTATCACCGATTTGAGATATGATACTACACTTTGCACATGTATACACTTTAGCATGTCACTTATAACAGTCCAGGAGCTTGAAATATGATATTCATTGATCATATACATATGTTCTTGTATATTTTCTTCTATGCGATATGACTGGATGCTTGTGACCACACCGGGCGGATTATGATATTATGCCTGTGACAACGCCAGGTGGATTGTGATATTGTGCCTGTGACCACGCCGGACGGATTGTGATTATGAGCAAGTGCGTTATCCGTGCAGCGCGTGAGTTGTCCGTGAGGCTCCAAATGTTGATATTATTGGCACATGAGTTGCCCGTGCGTTTTATATAATTAGCACACGAGTTGTCTGTGCAACATGTGAGTTATTCGTGCAGCATGTGGATACAGATCCACCCTCCTAAGGTCACCCTCTCATGTTTCTCTCTTGATGGTGTACACAAAGATTGCAAAAAACTGACAGTTTTCTAGTTGTTGTGAGCTCTAGCAGAGCTGGTTATTGTTATTTTGATCGGGTTGCGCACGGCAACAGGACATATTTGCTTATTATTATTTGGATCGAGTTGTGCACCGCAACAGAGTGATATTTGGTTGCATTTCATCTTTTCTTGCAATTTACTTGACAGTTTACCTGATTTACTTGCATATCTTCCTTATATGCTGGATTGTATACTGAGTAGAACACTTCAAAATAAAGAATTGTGAGCACCAAGGTGGTGTTACCTGTGTTTTCTTGATTTTATCATATATCTGTGCTATACTTGTTGGATTTAAGAATTTGTACAGGTTACTGATGAGTATCATTTATAATTCATGCTTATATTACCTTACCAAGGTTAGTTACGATACTCATTAAGTACATGGGGTTGGTTGTGCTCATATTACACTTCTTCATCTTGCGTGCAGATCTTGGAGTCGATGCTGCTGTGCAGGGCAGGAGTTGGTATTGAAGATATACATGTGTTCTAGTTATCACTACCACTTTTTATTGGTAGTTATTGATTTGGATTATGTTTATATACATTTCAAACAATATCATTTTCCTATCAGTTTTGTAAATCTTAAGTCTTAGTGTCTTATGACTTGTACTATCAGTCCTTGGGTTATTGCATAACCTTTCAGTTGTTTCATTTATTGAATCCTTGTTATTCTAAATTGAATTCTGTTGAATGTTAGTTGGCTTACCTAGCGGGTTAGGTTAAGTACCATCACAACTAGTAGATTTAGGGTCGTGACAAGTTGGTATTACAGTTCTAGGTTCATAGGTTCTACGAGTCATGAACAACTGTCTCGTAGAGTCTTGCGGATCGGTATGATGACGTCCATACCTATCTTTCAGTTACCATTATGTTATGCGAGCACTCGGTATTAGCTGTGCATCGACGACTTGTGATTCCATAGATGAGGTATGAGATGTGTTTTTTGTGTTAGGGTGATGGGTCACTCTTGATGACTTGAGGCCAGTTGTGGTCCGCGGCTCGGGATTGGTAGTTTCGGTTGTGTAAGAATGTGCTTTTGGACTTATATGTCCGGTAGTACCCCTAGGAGTGAGATTTATGGTTGTGTGAGTGGTTGGATCTCTATATGATGAGTATGATGTAATTGCGGCATGTGTTCAAATGGCTTCGATGTGACAAGAAGTGTTTGCTTGGGATATGAAATGGACTATTGTATGCTTGACTTTTATCTCGGTGTGTTGTACAGTCTCGAGCTACGAGCATGTCGAGGGATTGTTCATGTTGTTCATTTGTGGAACAAAAAATATATTCTTATTTTTTGTTGACGAGTTCAGAATCAGGGTGATTTAATGATTGCACGGTGGTTGCAATGAGGACGTGGTCAAAAAGAGACGCCGATTTGAGGCTGAGCAGGTGGGTTGTCACATGCAGGGTAGTCCACGTATGTGTGTTGCAATTTGAGTATAAATTGCTTGAAGAAATTGACTTGACTGTCACGAGTATGAATGTGAGTCTCACAGATGATTTGAGGTATTGTATGATTAATGCTACATGAGTTCATGAAGGATTTGGCTGAAGTACAGTGCACGATTGTGGCATTTATGAATTAAAGGTATTGTGGGTTATCGAATGTTATGATCTATGGCTTGGAGCCGAGTGGGGGAGTCTGCTATCGACGATCAGATTGCACGGTCATGTGTTATGTTAGTTTTTGTTTGAGGCATGTTTGTGGATTAGTTATGGCTTGGAGAGGTTGGCTTTGAGGGTGAATTGATTAAGGAAATTTCTAGATATGTGGTGTGTTATAGATCGATGATTTATGGTAATCTTGGAATGATTTAGGTTTGTTATTCGTGCTGGATGTAATGTGCAAAGAAAATAGAGTCACTCGGTTGCGTTGAGGGTGAGGTTAATTATTTGGGTTTTTGTGTGCTAATGGAGCACAGGTTGTTCGGCTCGTTTGACTGGTGCATCTGAGATTAAAATAGGGTGGAGGACTCTCCAAAAGGTTCAAATGGGTTAAAGACCCATATGTGGTATTTGACGAATTTTCGGATTTGTAAATGGCTAAGATATGAAATTTGCATTGGATGGCGTTGGGACTCACAATATTTCTGTATCATTATTTGGTTATGTATCTCGGTTGCGATATTTGGGGTGCTTAAACGCAATACATTGGCTTATGGGTTGTAGGACAATGTGGGTTCATGCTATGATCTATTGTGATGAGCTTTGGGTAAGGATCGTGGTGCTCTATCAAGGAGAAGTGTTAACTTGAAGGCAATAGAGAAGGAACTTGAAGAAATAGATAAATTTGGTAGCGGTTTAGATCGGCATGGTAATGTGATTTGTCAGTTCTTTTTGTTATTATGAACTGGTGAGGCTTTACTGGGGTTTTGTGGAAATATTCTTGAGTTTTTGCGACTTGCGTAGCTTGATTGATTTAGAGGAATTCAGTGTTGATGACTTGGTTATGCGCAAATATATTTCGAAGAGTTCTCGATGATTTCTATAACGACTTGAGATGGATATTTTCTAATGGCACGGGGAGTTAGTTGTGAGTTGTGATTTCTCCTGAATGGGATCAAGTGGAAGGTTTCTAGCTTATTGATTATGTATTATGCTTGTGACTCACAATTGATAATGGGATTTTCGTACTTTCATATTATGGACTTATAGATGCGGTGCGATGTGTAGGATTAAGGTTTACATGCACAAGGTTGAGATTCATTCTTGAATGGAAGGTCGTGAATTTTAGATAGTATGGACGGTCCCAGATGTTTAAATGGATGCTAGTACTACTTGGTATTACATGAGAATGGTGTGCATTTCAGGAGGGGCACTATGTTTTGACTTACAGATGTTTCATTAGTATTGCGGTACTCGCCTGGTTGATCAACTGTTGATGTTCAGATTTTGCTATATGTTACGGAAGGATTATGGAATTGTTTCTCATGAAATGATTGTGCATTAGAGGTGTGTTGGTCATTTGAGTGGTCGAGTCGAGACCGGATATTGAGATTTTTGTATTCTCAAGATTTGGAGACTAGAGTCTTAGAGGTAGATTGTTTCTTGGTTGTGGACTGTGAAGATATAGCCGAAGATAGCCAGCTGGTAGTATGTGTTGTGGTTAGGTTATTGTGGACTGTGAAGATATAGCCAAAGATAGCTAGCTGGTATTATGTGTTGTGGTTAGGTTATTGTGGACATTTGGAGGGTTATTTATCTATTTGGGGACTTTCAGAGTTGATTTGGGGGCTAGTGGTAGGCCAAACGAGGACATGTATTCTACAACGGGTCAAATTTGTTGACTCACCACTACTATTGTTGAGGGATTTGTCATTCAGTTAGAGTTGAGCTGCTTCATGTTCTGATATATTCTCTGTGTTTGTCTCCTATGTTGTGATGGGTTGTGAGACTGATGACTATTTACACACTTGGTGCATTCTGTTTGGGCCTTCTAGTGAAATTCGAGCGAGATGCTTCTTGAGGTATTTAATGGTTGATTACGTCTTGGTTATGGTCTTCCGAGTTAAAGTATACTGTGCTATTAATCCCTCTATGATTATGGTCATTCACTTTGTGTTTATTGTTGATTTGCATATGTTTGTTGACTTTAAGCATTATGGCTCGAGTATTTCATGTGGACCGGTGTTTGGATTGATTCATACACTGCAGCAGAGTTAGGTTGGGATATGATCCTATGTGTTAGGTTCATATGTCTTGGTTCTACTATGTGTCATGGGTTCATGGCATGGAGCTTGGGGTGGTATCTGTTGAGCTTGTGGGATGGCTTTCTCATTTTATTCTCTTTCCATTTTTGGGCGTATTTGAGTTGTTGTTTATTGGTGCACAAATTGCACAGTTTGTGGCTTTGGGTTGTATTGGTGTAGCATGTCAGTAGAGCAACTTATATTGGATGATATGAGGCCATAGGACAAAATGGGTACTGTCAGATTTGAGTACGGTAATAATGTCACTAATCAACTTAGAATTTGGCCATGGATCTTGTCGGATGAAAGAGCTCCACAACTTGTTGATTTGACGGGTGGTTAAGAGATTCTGCATGTTTCTGTCATCATTGCCAGTGTGCTAAGGTTCAGAACAAGGTTTTATTTGATATGAGGTTTGTTACCGGCACAAGATTTGTTATTGAGCAGCAATTGTTGCCAAAAGTTATTGCTATCAGTAATTGAGTTATATGGTATACCCTAAGATCATATATTGGGTTACAATTATAGCTTGATTCAGCTTGTTCAGGCTTGCACAGTGTATATATGCGAGAATTAGGTCTTATAATTAGTTCTGCATGTTGGAGATTTGGTTCTAGGGTTTATGGGCTAAGGTTGAAGTAAGGATCTTTAGTTAGTTTGTGTTGTCAGGATTATACTGATTATGTGCATGGTGAGTTTGCATAGTGATTTGATGGCTTTGAAATGACTCCCGACACGTTCGAGGACGAACGCATGTTTAAGTAACGACCTAACCGGTTGTTTTGAGCATTTGAATTGCGTTCGGCTGTTTGATGTCCTGAGTAGCTTTATATGATGTATTATGACTTGTGTAAATCGTAGATTTAAGTTTTTAGGTAAGTTGGGATTGATTTGGAAAAATCATTCTCAACTAGGAAGCATTAAGTTAGAAGAGTTGACCAAGTTTGACTTATGAGTATTAGACGTTGATTAGAGTTTTGATGGTTCTGTTAGGCCCAGATGGTGATGTTTGACTTGGGGGTATGCCCGGATTCGCACTTGGATGTTTCTAGAAGGTTTAGAGACTATTTGGCGAAAGTTGGCAATTTGAAGGTTTGAAAAGGTCATAGGTTTAACCAGGAGTTGATTTTGATGATATCGGGTTCGAATCGTTGTTTTGGGAGTCGAAATAGGTTCGTTATGTCATTTGGAACTTATGTGCAAAATCTGAGGTGAATCTAAGTTGTTTTGACGTGTTTGGTTAAAGTTTGGAAATCAGAAATTTGAATTAGTTCATTTTGTTTGAATTGAGGTGCGATTCATAATTTTATTTTGTTATGGGTGATTTGTGGCCTCTATTAGGCACGTGTTATGTTTTGGGACATATTGGCATGTTCGGAACGAGGTCCCGAGGGGTTTGGAGGGTATTTCTGATTGATTTCGGACCATTTTGGAATTTGCATGCATTTCACGTTTTCTGCTGTTATCTGATGCCTCTGGTTTTCTTCGCGATTGAGAAGATACAACCGTGATTGCAAAGAGTGTTTTGGTCTTCTAGTGGTTTGTTCATCGTGGGCGCGATAGAAGGTATGTGTTCGCAGAGGTTTGGATTGGTTGTAGTTCACATTCGCACATGGGGCATCGCGGTCGCATAGTGTTGAGGGGGAGCTGGGAGCTGGAGAATTCTTACTTGCATTGTGTAAGTCACTTCACATTGGAGGAGCTTTGATGGTTGTGGTCATCGCGTTTGCGTGGCCAGTATCGCAAACCCATAGAGCATTTTGGTGGCAACAGCATTTGTTCTTCGCGATCGCGAAAGAAGTCCCACGATGGCGATGGGTAATGTTGTTCAATGATTATAAAGTACTCTATTTCTGTCCTTGTGCTCATTTTATCACATTTTGAGATGGGGAGCTCGGATTTGTTCAATTAATAATTAACGTTGTTCCTTGCTTCTTCAATGGGAAATCGAGGGTAACTCTATCCTCGGTTTTACCCGTACACTGATAGTCCCCTCACTTATTGGAGAGTAAATTATAGGAGTGATGAGAAGTGACAAATTGACCCCGGTTCCTCCCCTCGCACACCATAAGCAAGTTGACGAATCGAATCATCTTATCAGTCACGTCTCTCTAATTGTGGACGCACGTCAGCCGTAGTTTGATCATCCTCAGCAGTTACCGAATGCGAAACATCATGAATTAATTATTTGTTCCTTATAAAAGTTATGGTTTCCTATTTCACTTTTTTACTTTCTGATTTCGAATTTCTGTGAGTTACCCTCGAGTTTTTTATACCCTAATATGTTCACTAATCCTTCAATCTTCGTAACCTGGTTTTCACATTTTCATACCTTCATAGCTCATCTCAAAACCTTTAAATCTTCATACCAAATCTTTAAACCTTTATATAGAACCTTCAAATCTTCATATTCCAAGACAAAGATAGCTAAGACTTCAAAACCGTTCCCCAAAACACCACTCTAACGACTTCTTCCTCTGCCACCGGCACCGAGGCAATGCCTCTAGTAGCAGCACTGGGACCTCGTCTTGCCAATTTTATCCCCGCCGGCTGCTCCATAGATAATGAATTTAAAGTCAAAAAATCCTCTGCATAAGAGGATCAATGTGAAGAGGTGTGGAGGTACGTTTGCGCCATTAACGAGGAGACACTTGAAGCTATTCGAGAGGACTGTAAATGAGAATGCAAGGGCATAGTCGTTCCCAATCCCGAAGAGGACATCACAATGCACATGGAAGGACACTTAAGTGTTTACATGTATCCATTCCATCATTTTCGGAAGTGTAGAACTCAAAGTCATCTTTCAGGTTGTATAAATACTGCTTCTAGTCATCTTAATCAAAACCTAAAATAAAGTTCATACACTATTTACGCATAAGTTAAGGAACACAAATATATAATCAAGATCCAAAGTTGATATCATTTTCATGCTCAAATCATCATTTAGGTGATTCCAGATTTTCCTCCAAAATCTCACTTGATTTAAAATTTAATCCACGCTTTTAAGTCGAGCTAGTGATATATTTATGATATATGTGTAAATACAATTTAGAATCAGTTATTCCAATTTAGTAGTAGAAGAGCTAGTGTAAAGGTCCTAAAACTGGATCTCAAAATGGTGAAATATACTCGAAACACAAAATGGGGGCGATTTTTATCGTGGCTGAAACTGCAAACGAAATTCACTGTCGCACGTGAGGCGAGGCCATAGGCCTGCTTTGGTGCAGTTTTTCTAGTTATTCAAGCAAAACCTCTCCCGAATGCCTTGAAATACACCCGAGCCTCTCAGGACCATCCTAACAACTCCACATATATGAACTTACGTAAAGTTTCGAAACACGAAGAAAAATCCTATATACCAAAGCCACAAGTCAATTCAACTTAAAGAATCTTTAGTGTTTCAACATTCATGCAATAGCGTTGAAATGCTCCCGAGCCCCTTGGGAACCAAATTGAACATATGTAAAAGTCCAAATACATCATATAATCTTGTTTGAAGCTTCAAAAAATGAGCCAAAGATATATTACTAGAATTGAGGTATAAGGTTGTACAGTTACTGTTCTAAATCATCCCCGAGCCCTTCGGTGTCCAAACTCCCCACTCTCACGAGTCACAAAACATCATACAAACGTATATAAAGTTTCAAACAATGCAATAAAGAACGTATACACAAAAAGAGGGGTTGAGTCATTACATTCTTCCCGTTATGTTCGTCCTCGAATGTGCTCAAACCAATCAAAACTTTTCCAAACAACTATGTGTACTCATCATATATGTTTAAAAGTCTATTTCACACAAGGTCAACCATATATACCCCCTATGACACTTATCTAAAGAATCTTTCTTCAACCTTATCTTATAAGCTTGTAAGTCCTTAATTAACCTCCGAAACATCCTCAATAGTCTGATTCTCAAAGCATAGTCACCTGATATATATCCATAACTCTGATCACATAAGAGATCTCTGAATCATGTTGAGAGCCTTTAACTTATCTACTCCGGCTTTATGCCTCGATCCCAATTTCTCATTCTTCCTAGCTGTCAAAATACTGCTAATAGTAAAAGAAACATCTGAATCGTGAGATCATCACTTATATATCAAGATATTGAACTCTTTCTTATCCAACAGAAGTCTTTCCATAGCCTACACCGTCTTAAGGATTTTTTGTTTCAAACTAACCTAATCGAAGGCCGATTATGCTGATTCTTGATCTGTCTCCTCTAGTTCTAGCGATTCAGCTAGTGGGTAAAACAGGTATCCCTTTGAATCATCAAGTGGAATGGTCTATGCACACTTATTATGTGCAAACTCTATTGGACCAACCTATTGTTCCAATGATTTTCTAAGTCAATGTTTAATCATTCTCAACAAGCTCCGGAGTATCATTATAACCAACTCGTATTGATCATTAGTTGGTGACCCAAAGATTAGTACTTAACTCAATACACATACCCAAAGCACCCGATATAACTGTTGTGGCTATACTGCGAGCTATCTCTTAACGATGTCTTATGCGGGATAGTATCTTGGGAAATCACACAATACCTCATGTATTGTATTTGTGTTACTATATATTGCGCTATATGAATAATTTAATTTAGTAGGAAGGATAAAAACACAATCGGCCTCTCAAAAATCATTCAAACTGATTCAAACTCTCCCAAGCCAGGCGGTAATCTTACCATCAAGCCAACACTAAAAATTACTGATTCTAACCAAGAAGGGAATCTTTCATGTGATTTTCTTTATCGCCCTCATCTATAAAAAAGGATACAGTACCACATGAATGTACTCCTACCAGGCACTTAGAATTTCCAGCCTAATCTCCGATTAGCCATGGTTCGTAATTGCAGTGCCGCTAATGTTTATCGTCATTGACGCGAGTCAAGTCATCCATAGAACTTTTGCACAAGATTATTGGCTCACTATTGCACCATCTAATATATGATACTAGCAAACTCTGCTATTGCTACAAAGAAGCCGCTATAGGGTCAAGAGTAGGACAATTCTAGCTCAACCCTACTAAAAGGCCATGAATTTGGTCACTTAAGCTCCATCCATATACATGTCCATGAATATGCTTATTCAAGACCCACCCACCTAATAAGGACAGCCTTATAACTCCAACCGCATGTATAAACTAGAACAAATACTGCAAATACCAAGTATATCATACTGTAGTGAGAAACGGTGCAACCATAGTGTAAAAACATCGTGTACAAACTTGAATTTTCGTGGCTATCTTTGTTTTAATCCTTTATCTTAACAATTGGCTATAAACTCATATAATCTGTGAGAAACCTTTCATGGACCACCATATAAAACTAATGTCATTGGGTCTAATACAAAACTACGACCAGCATATATTTTCTCATGAATCGTGTAACTCTTCTCATGCTTCTTTAATAATGTAGAAGTAAGTTTGATCCATTTCTCTACATCTTTGGGCAATGCAAATACTGAGGTTATTGTGAAGATAAATATCTTTAAAGTTGATTATTCTTCTAAGTCAATCGAGTCAAAATTGTTGCGATACTCACCACTACATGCCCACCACATATTTTTTCTAAATAAACAAAGTTGTGTATTTCTTCCATTGTGGTGATCTAGTCCACCAATGAACTATTTAAAACTATTCAAAATCATCTAGAATTGATACCTAAACTTGTGTACAGGTAAAATCAGGGATAATGTTACCCTGATTTTCCAGTAAATAAACGTGAGGGAAGCATGGTCTGACATAAACCTCGAGTAAAGTAAAAGGTTCCTCATTTTGAAGTCCCGGGTGGACGAATGGTGCATCCGGGATAAGACATGGCTGAAAATCGGGCCTAGGCGGAGTGAAGGTTCGAGACTAAGGAAAAAGAGGAACAGTTAAGCACGATAAGAGGGGAGCCGTAATATCCGCCCTCGACCGGATATTAGGATGCAAGTCTCGCCCGATACCAACTACAGATCAACATTTAATGGGAATAGAAGATGTTTACCATATTTAGACTTCTACTATGATTGAAACTCCCCTACTATATAAAGGGGAGTAGTTTTTCATTTTAAAACCACTGTTTGCAAGCATATCAAAGCAATAAAGTCCATTTTTGTTCTCTAGCTATTGTTCATAGTGTTCTTTAGCTGCTTGATTATTTGGTTGCAACCGAGCCAGTGTTGAGGGCTTGACTGAGGTCAATTTTCAGTGTTCATCTAAAAAGCCAGACTTAATTGATCATTACGTTTAGTTTGATTAATTTGCTTCTCCCTACTTTAATTATTTTCTGTTCATAGATCATTCATGTTAAATTAAATCACATATCATTAACCGCGTACAAGTTTAATTGTTATTCATTTTAAGGGTAAACTGTTTGCCGCCCACCGTGGGGCAAAGGATAATAGTGGTGATTTCTCCATAGCACAACCTATTTCATACTTACCCTTTCAATTTTGATTTATGGTTAATCTAAGGATGTAAAATTCTCAGTCCGCTCAGTTGAATGTTGACGCCTAGTACGACCTCCATGGTAAAAATAATAAGGTGGTACCCAGTATGCCTGTTGATTCTAATGGTGTCCCTATCACTAACCTGGTCGACGCTAACTCACAAGTTGCCATCAACATCAACCTGCCAACTTTCCCCGAAAATAACATTCGCAGGGCACCCCGACCATCGGCTGGAGAAGTACCTGAAAGGGATGGTGATGGAGTTAGCTTACATTTGATCTTCGAAATATTACAGGCTCAGCAAGCGGCAATAGCGCAGTTGCAAACCTAAAGTCATGCCACTAACAGGATCGAGCCCGAGCAGGCCAGAGAAAACGCTTGAAGGGATGAACAGATTACCATGGAACTGGATGAATTCGGGTTTGGGGAATCTTCCGAGGTGATGAAAATGCTCGAAGCACTAATAAAGGGTGGAGTCAGGTGAAAAAAAGATAGAGGTAAACAACAAGAAGGTGGAAACTTACAATTTGAGGTCGATTAGATCCCGGGAGTGCCTCTAATATTGAAAGGGCCGGATTCTAAGATATTCATTCGGAAGCCTTGCCCTTTGAGTGCGGCACCGATGCCAATCCCGAAGAGATTTTGGATGCCCGACATTCCCAATTATAATGGGACCACAGATCTGAGTGAGCATGTAAACTCTTATACGTGTCCAATCAAGGGAAATGACCTAGAAGACGATGAGATCAAATTGGTATGATTGAAGAAATTTGGGAAAACCTTGTCCAAGGGAGGGAGCGATGATATGGTACCATAACTTGCCTCTAAATTCGATAAATTCATTTTCTTTGCTTACAGATGCATTCATAAAATCCATGTCGGCGCCATAAAGGCTGAGACGAGGAAATCAGACATTTTCCAAGTTAAGTAGAAAGATAACGAGATGCTCAGGGATTTCGTGTCGAGGTTCCAGATGGAGCAAATGGTCCTAGCCCTGGTCGCATATGATTGGGATGTTCAGGTGTTCACTCAAGAGATCAATCCCCGGAGTTCCGTTGCTTCTCAACCAAAGAAGAAAAACTAGGTTAGGTACCCGGCGGTTACTTGGGTCGACATCCATTTTAGGTATCAGTCAAAGATCAGAGTCAAGGACGATCGGCTGGGAGCCCCTTCTGGTCTGTATACCCCAACAGGGTGAACGACAGGTCTAAAAGGATTATGGACCAGGAGCCAAGGCCGTCCTGAGATCAGTACTAGCCATACAGCTAGGACAGAAAGTGAAACAGATCCGGTTGCCAGCCCACCAGGAACGACAGAAGAACTGATGAAGGACCTAGCAATCGAGGTCTGATAAGTAAGAGCGATTCTGATAGATCACTCGGGGGTAAGGAAGCACCGAGATTATCAGAGTATAATTTCATTGTGGATGCTGCGAGTATAATGTTGGTTGTTGGTCGCATCAAAGAGACCAAATGGCCTAGGTCACTTATGTCCGATCCTGCACAGAGGGACCACAACTTTGTGTGTAAGTACCATGGTACTCACGGTCACAGGACCGAAGATTGTCGACAACAAAGGGAAGAAGTGGCTCAACCATTCAACAACGGAAATCTTTGGGATTTCTTCAGTGAATGGGCAAAAAATCATTTCAAGAATAGGGACGCCAACAAACAGATTAAACAAGAGGAGCTCCAACAAGTGATCAACATTTTCATTAAGGAGTGGGTGTCCCCAAAGGGCCAATGATAAAACGCACCAAAATTTCTATCACAAGGGAAAATCGCACCGAGGATTATGTCTCGTAGGGGGCCAACTCGTTCAGCGACGAGGATGTCGAGGGCATCATCTAGCCTTACAACGATGCACTGGTAATCTCTGTACTTATCAATAAATCTCAAGTTAAACGCATGCCAATTTATCTAGGTAGCTCGGCCAACATCATCCGATGGAGGATCGTAGAACAATTAGGATTATTTGACCAGATTGTACCGGCAGTCCGAGTGTTGAACGGGTTCAACATAGTGTGCGAGACGACGAAGGGTAAAATAACCCTACTAGTAATCGGGACCACCTCAGAAAAAAAAATTGATGTGATCGATGGGGATGTGAGGTATAACACCTTGTTTGGAAGGCCATGGGTTCACAACATGAGGGTAGTGCCATCAACTTTATATCAAATAATGAAATTTCCCACTTTGAGAGGAATCAAAACAGTCTACGAGGAACAGCCGGCCTCAAAGGAGATGTTTGCTGTCGATGAAGTGATATCAGTGCCCACGGTCTCTGCATAAAAAAATAGGGGACTGGTCGAAGAAAAAGAAACCAAATAGCAATCAATGATCCTAACCTAGACCGGGCCGGAAGGACATGTTGAGCACACGACAAAGGAGGGGGATGATTACGGTGTCCCGAGGTCTTTCATAGCATCCGATGACACTGATGCCATCAAATCGACAATCGAGGAATTGGAGCAAGTTATATTGATCGAGCACCTACCGTATTGAAAGGTATACCTGCGCACGGGGTTAACTCCCGAGCTCAGGAAAAACTTATTGATTTCCTTAAAGCAAATACCAATTGTTTTGCCTGGTCCCCCTTACACATGATAGGGATCCCACCGGAGGTAACAAGTCACTCATTGAGGCTGGATCCAAAGTTCCACCCGATCAACAAAAAAGGAGGTCGCAGTTCGAAATCAAGAACACATTCATCGAAGACGAGGTGTCTAAACTATTGCAAATAGGTTCCTTCCGAGAAGTTAAATTCTCAGATATGTTAGCTAAGATAGTAGTCATACCTAAAAAAGGAAAAAAACTTATAATGTGTGTAGATTATAAGGACCTAAACAAGGAATGTCCGAAGGACTCATTGCCTTTTCCTAACATCGATCGAATGATCAATATGACTGCCAGACACAAGATACTGAGTTTTCTCGATGCCTAATCCGGGTACAATCAAATTCATATCGACCCTGGCAACCAAGAAAAGACATCTTTCATAAATAAATCTGGCACTTACTATTATAGCATAATGCTGTTTGGGCTAAAAAATGCAGGTGCCACGTATCAAAGCCTAGTTAATCGGATGTTTGAAGAAAAAATGGGGAGATCAATGAAGGTTTATATTGATAATATGTTAGTTGAGGAAATAAAACATGTAGCTGACCCTAGAGAAGTGTGCTTTCGGAGTCAGCTCGGGCAAGTTCCTCGGGTTCATGGTATCCAACTGGGGAATAAGGATGAACCTAGACAAGATAAATTCCATAGAAGATATCATTGTAGTTGACAACATAAAGGCAGTACAAAGACTGATCGGGCTAATAGCTGCATTCGGCCGGTTTATTTCGAGGTCGCCAGCCAACAGCCACCGATTTTTCTCATTACTAAAAAAGAAGATTGACTACTCTTGGACCCTGGATTGCCAATGAGCTTTTGAAGAAATCAAATGGTACCTATCGATTTCACCCTTGTTGCACACTCCGAAGGCGAACAAACAACTTTATCTCTAGGCAGTTTCTGAGGTAGCAGTAAGTGGCGTCTTGATCCGGGAAGAAGAAGGCACGTAATTTTATATTTATTATATTAGTAGAACCCTAGGCGATACTGATACAAGGTATCCACACTTAGAAAAATTAGCCCTCGCCTTATTGAGCGGATATAGGAAATTAAAACCATATTTTTCAGCGTCACCCCATGTGTGTCGTGATCTCTTACCCACTGAGGAATGTTATGTACAAACTTTAGCACTCGGGCTGCTGGCCAAATGGGCCATAGAGATTAGCGAGTATGATATCGAGTACAAACCCCGGATTGCCATAAAATCTCAGATTTTGGCGGATTTCGTGGCCGAGTTTACACTCGCCTTGATCCCTAAGGAGAAGGAATTGCTGCTCACATCAGGGACTAGCTCGGGGATCTGGACACTATTCACGGATGGTACTTCCAACGCAGAGGGGTCCGGGCTGGGCATCGTATTAAAACTACCTACGAGTAACTAAATAAGACGGTCTATTAGAACTGTAAAATTGACTAACAATGAAGCCGAATATGAGGCTACGATTGCAGGTGTAAAACTGGCTAAGAGCTTGGGGGCCAAGGTGATCAAGGCTAAATGTGACTCCCTCCTCGTCGTCAACCAAGTCAATGGGACATTTGAAGTAAAAGAGGAATGGATGCAGATATACTTGGATAAGTTGCAAGTGACCTTACACCAATTCAAGGAATGGACTCTACAATACGTACCTCAAGATCAAAATAATGAGGCCGATGCATTAGCTTATTTAGGGTCATCAGTCGACTTCAACGAATTTGATTCCGGAGCAGTAGTACAACTGATGAAATCGGTGATAGAAGAAGGTCACGCCGAAGTGCACTCAACAAACTTGACTTGGGTCTGGAGAAACAAATACGTAGACTACCTTCAAAAAGGGAAATTGTCGTCGGATCATAAGGAATCGAGGGCCCTGTATACTAAAGCTGCCAGGTTCGGCTTGGTCGAGAGAAAAATATATAGCAGATTGTTTTTCGGGCCACTAGCTAGGTGTTTGTGTCCAGGGGAGACCAACTGCACAACGAGGGAAACGCACGAAGGTAATTGTGGAAATCATTCAGGAGCAGAATCCTTGGTACGAAAATTTATCACAGCTGGTTATTACGGGAACGTGATGGAGAAGGATGCGAAAGACTTTGTTCCAAAATGTAATGAATGCTAGATGCACGCCCCAATGATTTATCAACTGGGTGAAATGCTTCACCTGTTCATATCACCATGTCCGTTTATGAAATAGGGGACGGACATCATCGTTCCCTTGCCATGGGCACCCGGCAAAGCCCAATACATGTTGCTCATGACTGATTATTTCTTCAAGAGGGTCAAAGTACATGCGTTCGAGAAGGTTCTGGAAAAAGAGGTCATCGAGTTAATCTGGGATCATATAATATGCCGATACGGGATACCGGCCGACATCGGTTGCGACAACAGGAAATAGTTCGCCGGCGGCGAAGTAAGTAAGTTTCTTGAAGACAACAAAATTAAAAAAATCTTGTCAACACCTACAAACATAGTGGGAACGATCAAGCAGGATCAACAAACAAAACTATAATCCAAAACTTGATGAAGAGATCGACCGATTCAAAGGGAAAGTGGAAAGAAATTTTACCCGAGGTCTTGTGGGCATACCGAACGACTTCGAAGTCAAGCATCGGTGTAACTCCATTCTCTTTAGTCTACGGCGAGGATGCTCTAATCCGGGTTCATGTAGGAGAACCAAACCTAAGGTTAAACCATGCTACTGAGACGTCGAATGATGAGGCCGTGGACATAAGCTTAGATTTATCGGACGAATGGCGAGAAGCCGCCCTAGTCCTGTTAGTGGCCCAAAAAGAGCGAATGGGGAGATATTACAACAAAATGACTACCTTCGACACTTCAAAGTCGGAGACATGGTATTAAGGAAAGTCACACTACATACCAAGAACCCAAACAACGGTAAACTAGGTCCGAACTGGGATGGTGGTACCGGTATAACCGGAAAAAGCACATATAAGCTCGAGTTAGGGAACGGTGTGCAGCTACCAAACAACTTAAATGTGGCACGCTTAAAGCGATTCTACTGAAAAGGTGAACACAATTTTCCTCAATGTTTATTATGCTTTGAACTAACCCATGCAGGTATTCGGTCGAGGTTGAATCTGAGAATTAGGTCTGAAAGCACGTGTTGCACTATCTTTTCCCTTTGATGGAAATTTTGACCCTCTCTTTTAGAATTAATTTATGTTTACTTAATAATTTACAATGAATGCTTTGAAAATATCTTTTATCAATAAATACCTATTTTCACAAATTAATTCACTTTTAATTTCAAAGTTAATCATTCAGTATTAATATTATGTAATTAAAAATGTATCGGTTATTTTAGGATTATTAAATTTCTAAACGAATGTTTTATGATTAACTTAATAAATTATTTTGTAAATTTTTAGTTCATTAGTCTACTATTTCAATAATTCAAAATTAATGTCCTAGTGAAGTATTTTTACAAATAATCAATTAATTAAAATAATTAGTAGTATTTAAAAATTATCATTTCTACTACATTTTTATTGAAAATAATTAAGTTTATTTAAATTACTCTCAAAAGAGTAAAAGTCAAAAAGGCTAAAATTGCAATTCCTTAATTAAACACAAGATGGCCATTTCTTAAATTATTTTAGCCCAATACACAGCCCAATCCGAAATGACCCAGTCCAAACACCCCTCTCATTTACCACCTTGGTGATCCGTGTCACCCTCTCTTAGTCAATGAGAGAGCGCCACATCATTCGCCTCTCTCACTCATAGAACAAACACAAAGACATCTAGGCCGTTCATTTTAGATCAATGGCCCACTATTTTCACTCCAATTTCTTTTTAATTATTAAACACTCTAGTGCGTTTAATCCTAACTGTTGGATTACAGTGATCCAAAGGACATCGAAAGTTCGCCCCAAAATTTTTTTAACCTATAATTTATCAGGGTTGTTGATCTATTGATCCAATGGCCCATGTCAGATCTCCCAACTTTAACCTAGAGGCGAACAAAACTCCTTCTAGACACTAATCATTTCACTATATTCCCAACCGCCTCCTTTCCCTTTTCTCTCATATTTCTCTCGTCTCTCAGCCTCCATCAATCACAAAAATCTTGCACAAATCCGTGCAAGGTCAACAAATCAACTGTAAAATCTCACTTCTTGCTTGCCTAGCTAGAATCCCACTGCATTTCCTCTTTATTCACTGAATCTGTAACACTAGAGTTCAACCTCTCAAACTCGAAACATCATTCCGTCTTAGTCTTTCAAATCAACTTGTTTCTGGGTTATGATGAACGTTGTTTCCTTTCATTTTTCGTTGATATATGTTTAAAAGCCCAAATCCAAAAACTCTATACCAAATCGTGCAAGGGTCAACGGAAATCCCTCTATTTTGGTAAATCTACGGCATGCATGAGAATTTCTCTGAGCTTCTTCATGGTTATTTGAGGTCAATGTGGTCAAACGCAATGACCTCTGGACATTAAAGCTTTATCCAGTGGTCCTTGCTTTCAACGGTCGACTTCTCTCCCCTAAGGTAAAACGCTTTACTGATTTTCATTCTGTTCTCTTTCAATTTCACTCAAATTATGCTCACATCATTTGGTAATCATCATTCTCCAGTATCTTAGTTGAAATCAGAAACCATTAGGCCTTAAATGGCACAATAAAAAGGGGTCTTTGGTGCTCTCACCTAACACACAAATATGAACACACACTACACAAAAGACACGGAGAAATTTAGGGTTTCGAGTCTAGGTTTTCTTACTGTTTTTTCTCTTTTATGCTGAGTTCTATTGCTAGTTTAAACTTGAGGGTTCTAGGACATGGAGCAACAAATAGAGTTCGTTTGGTCTGCTTCCCTCAAAAAGGTCAGCACCTCTCTTACTTTTCTCTTTTGAATGATATAAGCATTGGAAGATAGGTTCTAGGATTGCAATTATCCTACATGTGTTTGACATATTAATACTTATGCTCTATTAGTTTTAAGGATTGCTTGTGATTAGTCTGTTCTATTATGTTCTTTAAGTGATAATCGATTAAGCCATAATTGATACATGTTGATCTCCGTTTTAAGCTTTCCAACAGTCTCCATGCCTAAGTTCTTATGTGTTTATGTTAAATATGAACATCATAATTCTCATTGAGTTGTAGTAAGCTCATCTCATTCTTGTTGCACCTCTATAATTTTTTGTGACCTTGGAGGTTGAGTTTGCTATCTGATAATTATAACTACAATGAAACCTGAAAGCGTTTAAACTTGTATCCCTTGTCTTTTAACACTAAGCTTGAACTTAATGTGTCTAGGTGTTGTCTTCTTCACCTGTGTTTGTCCAGCTGTTTTTCTGAGTTACTTCCACAGCCTTTAACTTTGTTTAGTTATTAGTATTGTTAAACCAATCATGCTTTTCTCAACTTCATGTTTTTCCCTTCGTTGACGATTATGTTGTGATCTTCATATTGTCCCTTGCCTCTTACTTATCTTATGGTTGAGTTCATTATTTGGTAATCCTAACTGAGATAAACCTGAAAGTTCAGTAAGTCCATATAACTTAACTAAGCTGAAAGAACTTAAGTGTTTAGATGCTCTCCTCTTCTCTCTTTGCAACTACTAGCCCTGAGGGTAGTTTCTAGACTATCACCATGACTTTCTCATGGTCACGCCTAACTGCTAGATGCATTTGTGGGAAACTAGCTTGTATGAGTTAAGCTGTCTTCTTTCCATCAGCCTTTTTTACACATTCTATTAAGGTTATGCTACTTTCATTTGCCTAGGCATAACTAAGTTTGTTTGTCCCATGATTAGTTAAGATCTTCATATTCAGTTGACTGAATGTGACTAGCCTCGTTGCTTAACCCTGTAACACCATGTTTTGTCTTGAATTATGCTCTGTTCTTCTCCTTATTGTTAATCTGAAATTGAACTCAATTATTCAACCTTATGAAGTCAATTTTTTGATATTGTCTTAACATGATGACTTGCTAATACTGTTAGAAGCATGACATTGTTGATACCTTAGGAATCCCATGTTTGAATATGTGAATTTGTAGTCATATTGAGAGTTCAACTCTGTTTCTGATATCCTTGATAACCCCTATGTTACAATAGCTGACCATGACTGTTAAGTGGTGTTACCAATCCATGCACGTGTCAATAACAAACTGAGTAGTTCTCAATTAGTTTGCCAAGACAAGGGGTATATTGATCCGCTCAAATTACACCTTAATAATAGTGTAAGCGATCGATGTCAAATATAATAACCCAACTAGGTTGGGGTCGAATCCCACAGGGAATAGGCGTGAAACGAGTATCTGATTAATGTAATATTTCACTTTAGCCTTAATTCGATCAAGTAACAAAATAAGATAAATTGATGTTGAGTAGGAAAAAATATCAAACTAATAATTGCAGATTAACAAGAATAATTGAATAAATTTATGAAGTCGAGATACTAAGGTTGTGCTCCCCCTAATGTAGTAGAATGTATTGATATTGATATTAATTTCCACTCTTGATATGCAATTGGGTCTTAATAGTGTGCTATCCAATATTTTCCAATATCTAGACAACGTATCCTTTTATGATTCTCCCGAATACATTAAAGTCGAAATTACGAATACCCAATTATTTGCCAACTTAAAATCTTCTTACTCCTAAGTGATTTTATTAGACAAGGGTTAAAGCCTTGAATCGTCGTTACTTATTTCTACCAAACCCTATCTCCCATTTCCAAGGTTCAATAGTGTAAATTGGCACCCGTTAATGTTTGCAACCACTAACGATTCAATTAAGAACGAGAAATAAATAAACATCAAGCTTCTTTCGAAATTGGAATCAAAGTCAATTACTCAATAACATTCTACCCATCTAGGGTTCACAACCTTAGTATTGAAATTTAGCTACACATATTTAGAACTAAAGAACAAATAACTCAAATTGAATTCATCTTACAAAAATAAGGATTTCCAAGTTTTGATCACCCAAAAATCTCTCCCAAGTTGAAATTCACCAAAAGCACTATGTTTTCACTTTAAAATCTGACGACCTCCTACACATAGCCCTAGAAAGGCTATTTATAGAGGCCCAAAAACCGAGGCGAACTTAAATAACTGCTGGGCTGACTTTGTCTTCTGCGATCGCATTCCTGTCGCATATCAGGAATGCGGTCCGCAGAATATGTATCTTGTATCGCAGACTGCCCCAGTCCTTTTCCTTCCTATCGCATTTCTGAATGCGAACCGCAGATTGGTTCTGCGATCGCAGAATGCGATCGCTATTCCCTTCGATTATTCACCTAAACTTTGTCTGTATCTGCGCCAATAATGCGATGCACATTTTCATTCTGCGATCGCATTGTCGACAGATTTGTTCTGTTAACTTCGGCTTGAGTTTCTGCCCAACTCTGCGATCAACATTCCAAGTCTGCGACTCGCAGATCCACTTTGCGGTCGCAGAGTTACTCCTGTTGTATTTTTGGCCTCTTTTCTTGCCTTTGCACAACTTTTGGCCTTCTTTTCTCGCTTTTGAGTTTCTCTCATCCATGTACTGAAACTAAACGAAAACTAAGTAAATAACGTGATAATTATCAAGTGGAACAAGCAATTTCTAATCAAATAGTATCAATATGTGCCAAAATTCCCCGGCACATCAACACCCCCAACTTAAGCCTTTGCTTGTCCTCAAGCAATTAACACAAATCTAACCTAACTAATGTTCTACCTATCAAATATAACGTAACATTGACCAAGGATATTGTTTGTGAATCACATCGTAAGTATAATCATCTTTTATTGTACCCACTTCGAATCATAAACATGCTTCAAAGGACAACCAATCAATTAGTGAGCTTTTGAGCCTCCACAGAGTAACTAAATGCTACTTCCAGCTGAATCAACTTATGCTTTGACTCTAAGCTCAACTAGCTATTAACCTAGCAGTGTATGTTCCCTCACCAAAAAGAAAGTCCCGTTCGCACAGTATTTGTCATGGAATAAATCAAGGGACAGAAATACTAACATCACTCTCTCTCTGAATAGAAGTTCAAGTGTCATCACCTGCTACACCATAGGCTTGCCCTTATTTTAATTCTTCACCTATTCATGCGAATGCTTTAGTTAAAGATCACATAAGGACTTTGTAGGATTGTAATGTTGGTTTCAGGAAGGGTAGGATATGAATTTAGACAATAGTGGCTACTTCATCCTTGAACACTCATTACTCTCTTTTTCCTTCCAACTTTTTGTTCCTTTGCCTTCATTGGATTTACACTTTCACATTAAACCCTACCCACATACCCCTTTATTTCATTCCCAAGCTTCTGTATACCACTTGCATTGACTATTTCTTTCTTTCTTTTGATTTCACACTTGTGATATCTATTTATTCATAAACTTCCTTCTTTTTTTTTCTTTTTTTTTTCGAAGCTTCAAAGATTTACAAGAGCTTTTGAGGAATGGAGTCTCATGATTTTACCCCTTTTCATTATTGATATCCCACCCCCTACTTAATCTTTTATCAACACTCTCAATGCTCAAGGAGGAATGGGTTGAAAAGGAGTCATTTTAATGAATGGATTCAAGTTATAATGCGGAGGCCAACAAAAAGGCTATAAGGCTCAAAATGGGATACTAGTGATAATTATAATGCACAGGTCGGCTGAAAAAGAGGCTAGAAAGGTTTTATTACTGTTCAAAGAAAGCCTAAGATCACTTCTCTAACTCAGCATACATATTATAGGCAACAAAGAACCAACCGGGCAAGTTCTAAATAGCAGCAATGAACACAAGACTTATACAACAACGCTCACACCCACTGGCACATCACTGTTTGGCTAATATAGTTCACAACTTTGGAGTGCGCACTTAGTGACTCGGGGCTTTCCTTGTGTCTAAAATCACAATTCTAAGTAGCCCTAGAGTTACTGAGCGAGCCTCAACTTCACTAGATTGATTTGGTTCCAGGGTTCTATTCTTCACTTATGGTTTCATACTTGTTTGTTCATCTACATACCATCCTGGTCAATATACTTTATATTTAACAGCCTGGTTCTACTATTACGCCCTTGAAAAAGAACCCGACAGAAGAAAAAACAAGGGGATTTTTATTGCAACTTTATTGCTAACTAATTAATTACTAACTATTTAATTTTAACATTTACAACAACATATATACACATCCCAAAAATCATCACTATCAATATATCGAATCTCACAAGTTCACAATTCAGTTAATATATACAGACTGAACGAAAAACAAGGCTACCACCCCCAACTTGAGAACATGCATTGTCCCCAATGCAATAAAAATACAAAGTGAAGGACAAAGGGGCTCCCTGGTTGCGCAGTTGCGCGAGGAGAGTAGCCTATTGTGCTGCCCGTGCTGGTGGAGAAGAAGGAGTGCGGTCTGACACTGGTGGGGGAGCTGCTGAGCTGCTACTGCCATCATCTGCCGAAGGAAATCTCCTTGCGGCCTTGTCAATCAACGAGCGCTCAAGGGCAGCTTCAATATCTGCCTGCTCCTGTTCTCTTCTGCTGTTGGGAGTTCAATTCCTTTACCTTTATCCTTTGCAACTGAAATTGCACTCTCCTCAAGTTCTTCACTGTCCTCCTCGGAATCTTCCAAGTCATAATTGGATGACGCTGCTTCTGATTTCTCTTCATCAGTGGAGGCAATGTGAACTGGAGCAGCAGAAGGCTGAGACCCTTTTGTAGTTGGAGGAGGAGATATGTCCGTCATCAGTGTCAAAAAATCAAGGCCCAAATTTGTCTGGCCAGCACTCGGTTTACCCTCAGTTGGAATGATCGAAGAGATATCAAACTCCAAATTTTGCATTTTCTGAAGGTCGGTCTTCAGTTTCTTTACATCCTACTCTAACTGGGGTATACCGTTAACCCTTGATTCAAGCTTTGACAACCTCTCTCCAAATTCATTTTGTTGTTGCAACAGTGGAGTCAAAGCTTGTTTGATCAGGTTAGGTAGTGATTTCACGAGTTGGTCTAATTTGGAATTGGTGTGTTGCACAATTAGACCCATTCTTGAAAGTGCCGGCATGTGGGCTGCTGGTGGGCTTGTAGGAGCTGAAGATGCTGGTGCTGCTGCACCAGATGAAGATGCAGGGTCTTGGGGAGCTAAGAGGTTCTGAGCATCAATTTCTTCTATTGTTGTGGCCTTAGGGGCCGGTGTATCACTAATACGAGTGATATCAATATTCCTCGTAGATTTTCCCAGTCTGTCTTGGTGAGGCAGGAATGGGAAGGGACATCCACCTCTTGGCACAATGTGGTTATCAGACTTGGGAAAGGAAGTGATGTAGCCTGTTGAATTGCCCTTATCCCGATCTCCTGGAATATTAGGCTTCCCACATCTATTGCGACCCCCTTCATAATGCAAGCAATGAGAAGGGCCTTCTCAATGCTAATATCCGTTTCGTTCCTTGAGGGTACGATGTGGGAAGTGATGAAACTGAGCCAATATTTGGCTTCCTTTGTGAGATCTTCCTTATAAATTTTTCCCCCAGGGTTTATCCATGCTGGGACCCCTTTAGCAATTGTGGATGCTATCCACCCTCTCTCGTGCTCCCTGTTGGAGAACCGTGCATCATATTCCGCTGTGTCCGCTTCCTAGTTAGGGAAGAATAGCTCGTTGATGTGGTTGCTATCGCAGAAGACAGCCTTCCCCCTCACCTGGACAATGCCGGTGAATAATCTGTTGCGCCTGTGGTAGGGAGTTCTTGATGCCCCATACGACGCATAAAACTCCCGGACCATTGTTTCATTGTATTCCTTTTGGTCAGTGGTGAAGTACTCCCAGTTTCTTCTTTTAATGATCTCCAGGATATGTGGATAGTGTTCTGGGAGTCCGTTCACGCTCAGCTTCTTTTCCGGCAAAATTTTCCTCTTTGAAAGTGCCTCTCGTAATAGAGTTCTAGAACCTTCAACTTCAAACCGAAGCTGAAGGTCATCACCCTTTTTCCTTCGCGCTTCTGCTTCTAAGTCTACTTCCGGGAGACAGTCCTCCTCTTCAGACTGGGAGGTACTCTGTCTGACTGTATCTCTCTTAGCCCTCTTGGCTTGTTCAGCTAGTTGAGTGGTCAAAGGCCTTTTTCCTCTTGCGTTCTTCTTGGCCATATCTGCATACATAGTATATGTGAGTGGCAGTATCAATGTGTGATAAACAACCAAACAAGAAATGTAAGCCATGATATAAAAAAAAATGTGTTGTGTTCTGCGGTCGCAGAATAAGATCTGCGATCGCAGAATCATCGCATTTGTCATTCCTTTTTGCAAGAAAGGTTCTGTGTGGGTATGCGATGAGTCTGCAGTTCACAGATTAAGAATGCGATCACAGACTCGCCAAATAACCCTCTCTTGTTTTGCCTAAAGTACTGGGTGTGTATGCGATGGGTCTGCGATTAGCAGACCCAATCTGCGATCGCAGATTCGTCGTGGAAGTCATCTTCTTCATAAGCTAGGGTTTGCTATCTGCGACGTAGATGCATTCCACATTTTGAATATGTGGATCGCAAAATGCATGACATCCCCAATAATAAGCAACCCATTGATAAACTGAACCTACAACTTTGTTACCTTTACAAAGAGATTTGACCTTTAACATGAAGTCAACAAAACTAGGGTTTAAAAAAAACATAACTTGACATCTCAGAGGAAGTTTGCATACCTGTATGTAGATGATTAGATGAAAAGTAGGTGAACTACTTTGCCGGAGTTGGTATATTCCGATGAGAGAAAGCCGGAATCTTTTGCTCTGAACTTCGGCGGAACTTTTGTTTGATAGTGATGAAATTAGGTTTTTATTTTTATTTTCCTTTTTTTTTATTTGGTTAGGTTAAAGGGTGAAATAGCAAGTTTGAGTCATTGAAGGGAACACGTACCTGATGGGTTAGCAACAAAAATGTGTACCGCATAATGAAATGCGAACCGCATTTATTTACGAGGCATCACATTTTTGGGCACAATATGAGCAAAAGTCTCTGGACCTGTATGCGAAGGAAATGCGGTTCGCATAGCTGAAATGCGAACCGCAGAATGACTAACCC
>MCJB01022285.1:304164-355042 GCA_002018475.1 Nicotiana obtusifolia | reverse complement strand
GAAGATGAAGGCAGTCCCTTATGCTTCTGCTGTAGGGAGCCTTATGTATGCAATGTTATGTACTAGACCTGACATATGTTTTGCTGTTGGCATAGTTAGCAGATTTCAGTCTAATCCTGGGAGAGAACATTGGACTGCCGTTAAGAATATAATCAAGTACCTGAAAAGGACTAGGGATTATATGCTGGTTTTTCACTCAAGCGATCTTGTACCCATTGGGTATACAGACTCAGATTTCCAGTCAGATAAAGATTCTAGAAAATCTACCTCAGGAAATGTGTTTACCTTAGGAGGAGGAGCCATATCTTGGAGGAGTATTAAGCAATCATGTGTTGCTGATTCCACCATGGAAGCCGAATATGTGGCTGCCTCTGAGGCTGCCAAGGAGGCTGTTTGGCTCGGGAACTTCCTGAAAGAGCTTGATGTTGTCCCTTCAGTACAAGCATCAATTATACTTTATTGTGATAATAGTGGTGCGGTTACAAACTCGAAGGAACCACGGAGCCATAAAAGGAGTAAACATATTGAGCGTAAATATCATTTAATTCGTGATATTATTCAGAGGGGAGGGGTAAAAGTTTTGAAGATTGCATCAGCGGACAATTTGGCAGACCCGTTTACCAAAAGCTTATCGCAAAAGATTTTTGACAAGCATGTAGAAGAAATGGGTATTAGAGTTGTAGATGCATGGTTATGAGTCTAAGTGGGAGATTGTTAGGATATACTATTAACCATGTGGTTTTATTTATTGGAACAATTGTTTATTTATTTATTCAATTCAATGAAATCTTAATTCAAATAGATCATTTGTTCATATGTGTGCCCTTTACTTATATAGTAGACGATTTAGTGTATGGAGCTTTAGCTCATGCGCGGAAGATTAAATTGTCGGTTCTTATAAGTTATAAAGTTAATGTTCACAATCAAAGATGAAACTGGGCAAAGCATCTTGATGATTGTAGCATAAGATTAAATTATAATCTATCTTGATTATGGGAATGGTTTAGTTCCGACTTCTTATGCTAGTACATTTTTGTGTATTGAACGGACCAAGTAGAGATAAGTGTTTTTGTACTGAATATATAAAACTACATCTCTAGCTCATTGAATGTTCTTATACTCTTAATCTTGATATAATTGTTATGATCTATGTGCTTCGTTCATTATTTTGATTTATTAAAAGGTACGACTCAACTGCGAGTTAATGTATTCCTGGTAAATTGAATAATGGCAAAGTGCATTTGTGAAATAACAATTAGTTGATAGAATCCGTGTCTTGACCATTGAGATTGATGATACCCCTTTATGGATGCTTGAAAGTTTTCATGTGAAAACCCTGCAGGTGGATTTTGTATCCGTCACATGAAATAAGTTAAGCGGAAGTATAAAGGATTAAATTAGTCGATGAATTAAATTGTCAATAATTTAATTATCTGATTGGTATTTGTAATCTTAACACGGGGAGATAAATAAGTTTTAATGAATGATTTCGAAATTAAACTGAGGAGTTCAATTACAGTTTTCTAGTGGAATAAATTGTAATTTATTGTGGTAGGATTAATTCATTTATATTCCGAATTAATACCACAATAGGAAGCCTCGTTATTGAATCTGTGGTCCCTACTGTGCCTGAATATTCTAGAACAAGGAAATTGAATAAGAAAATAGTATCCTTGGTGGGTTAGGAGGCTGCTACACATTTTGGTGCGTAGTAGACTCCTACACGTTTTTGGCTACACGGTTTTAGGAGAAATAAGACTCCAAAATAATTTTGGTCTTTGTTTTCTAACCTAAGAAAACGTGTAAAAGAAAAAGATTTTGTGATCTTGTTTTCTAACTAAAGGAAAAACGTGAAAGAAGTAGAAACTAACCCAAAAAAGGTAGCTTCTGTTCTTGGCCGAAAATTCAACCAAAAATACTATTTTCTTGAATAAAAATACTTGCCACTCAAGTACCACGTTCGGTAGAAATTCAGGATACACAGTAGAAGACCGTAGACCTGGATAGCGTGAATATTATTGAAGATTTGTGCAGTAACTTCAAGAGGTTAGTGTTTCTATCTCGTTAGTGATTATATTTATCTAGTTTACATGTAAGATTATTTGGTCTTGGGTGATTACTTCCGTTGCGTTTATATGCCTTTTTCTATTATAACCATCACAATATCGCAGTTGCTTATGATAATATAAGATTATTATAGCAAGAGGCATATTTTTGGAAAACAAAGAAAAAAGGAAAATAAGAAGAAAAAATTGTAAGGAAAATAGATCTATTCTCATATGAAAGAGGGATGGAACAGATTTGAATAGCTGCTATTCTCATGTGTACATTCCAGTAACTGCCTTTTATTGTTCATCTTTTACTTTTTTACCAAGTCTTCGTTCATTATAGTTTGCTAAAAGTGATGAATTAAAGAATACAAAATTGACATATTATATACCATGTATACATCTAGTATAATTTATAATAATTTTTAAGAAATTATATTTGTATAAATCATATTATAATTCATATTATATACCATATATTTTTCCTAGTATATATACAGTGTATTTTTACATTGTAGGATGTGAAATTTTAACTTAAATAACGAGTCTGTTTAATTTATATACTTTGATTCACACTTATATACACATTATAAATATGATTATACCATTATTATACAATTTATATATCATGTATTTTTAATTTATATTCACACTTAAATACACATTATATTACTATTTATACAATGTATATAACATAACACATAATACAGTTAATATATGCAATAGTGGATAACGCATATAAACTTAGACAAATATTACAGCCATATGCAATTGTCCATTGTGATGTACTGTGCCAAAGGCAACAAGGGGATCTAATCCTTTTTGTTGGATATTTATCTATAAAATAGGAAAATAGTTAATGTGGTTGAGTGGGCGAGATATGCGGATACGTTTCTGCTAATTTTATAATTATTTTACTGCCATCTTTGTTTATTAAGTAATCCTGCTGGGTTGGTATAATTACTTCTTAAATATATCCACTTTGGAACTTTCCCAAGAAGCTAAGGAAACTAATGGACCCAAGGCTAGAGGGAAAGTACCCAACAAAGGCTGCATTTGAAATAGCACAACTAGTACTCCAATGTCTTGAGCCTGATCCTAAAACCAGACCTTCCATTGAACGAGTTTTGGAGTCTTTGGAAAAAATTAACACCATTAGGAGTGGCAAAGAGGCGAGGCGGGTCGAAAACGGATAATGAAAAAACGAATAAATTATCCGCTCCGACCCATATTTAATACGGATATATGACTTTTTGAATATGATCATTTTTTGGGAGAATTTCTAGTCTCTCAAACTTGAGGAGCCCCGAATTTGAGGCTTTACAAATGTAAATGTTAAACCCATTGGTTATTCATTTTCTAAATGGATATGATTCTTATTCATATTTGACCCGTTTTTAAAAAGTTCATTATCCAATCTATTTTTTAATGGATAATATGAGTGGTTAACTGTTTTCTTTTAACTATTTTGCCACCATTAATCACCATCAAGAAGGAACCTAGAGAATGCAATGCCACCCTTCCCCAAGAACCTCGGCGCCACCCACAGCGTTCGCCTCTCCGCGTTGAGAAAACTGTAATTGGTAGCAACGCGCATCATTCACCAATCAATAGAAGCTACTGAAGCACGAATGCGAGCATTTAACTTTCTGACAAAAATAGATTCTGAATTGAAGTCAATAGATAATGAGTTAGCTAGGTCACTACGCCTTTGCAACGACGGTCTGACGTATAAATATATATATATCTAAAGGATTTTTTAAATCACAACATTGTTACAGTAGGTTAGCATTATCTTCATTTTTCTTCTCATGATTTGCCCTTTAAGTTACTCTTGCCTTTTATTACTTGAGGGTCATGTTTGCCTTTTTATTACTTGGGAGAAAACAAATAAAACAAGTTTTCCTTTGGGAAAAAATTATTGTCAAAGTACTCATTACTCAACCTCACTTCTCCTCCCCCTTTTACTTTCTTGCCCTCTTCTCTATGTAAGGCAATCTTAATTAAGGAAGATCTAATGGGTAGGCAAGTAATACTGAACAGAAGACAGAGAGTAGCACCAAAATGAGCAAGTATGACATAATTTTGGCACAAAAACTTGAAAGTGTGAAACAAGGTAACATAGAAAGAAGATGACCGCAATACTTGAACATACATCTGTACCTTATTCAAGTGCAACATATATTGTGTCAAAATAAACACAAGATATCGAAGTTCGATACAAACAGAACATAAAAAAAAAAATAAAAAAAAAAAAACAGTACACTTTATAGCAAAACAAACAAACGTAATGTTTTTCTTGGTTTAGTACTCCTTCAAACTGCAACTTGATACGTTTTCCCAGTAATGTTTTCATCTTAGCTTCATCACATTGTAGGCTTTACAGTGAGACGAGAAGCGACCTTCTGACCACAAGACTTGTCAGCCTGCAATATATCCGCGAAAAAAGATTAGTTTTTGTTTCCCGCTCTTAATGTAAGGATAAAGAATCATGCGAAAGAAGAAAAACTCAAACCTGAGACAAGTATGATATCCATATACTGCGTATCTCATAAGTGACTCGGGGATCAGATAAATGCTCAACCCATTTGCTAACATATCTGTCTTGCCTGAAATAGTACAAGGATACTCAATTATTCCGCAGGTTCTTGAGAGAGGGAAGAATTGGAGATATTAATGTCATAGAACAACCAAATTACCTGTCAGGTTCCCAGGATCTGTATCTCTCTCCTGCCTGCTTGAAGTTGTTCTCTTTTTCAATGACACACTAAAATACCAATAATATATATGTGAGTGAAGATTAAACTCATTTAAGAATACAAGTCCCTGCACTGATTATGATGAACTCTAAGTAAAGAGGGTTTCACCATTTCACGCCTTCCTGTCAAGACACGAGAAGGAATTGGGTACTGTTCGGCATGACGACAAGGATCGAACCTTGAGGGCATATAATCCACCTGCAACATCAAGTCACAACATCAGAAGATTACTAATATGAACTTGCAATTAGCCTTGTAAGTTAATGATTTTCAAAAACATTAGTATACCTCTTCATCGCGATGCATGAAGTTCATGGCACCATCCCGGTGGTTATTGTGATGAGCACATTTGGGAGCATTAACAGGAAGCTGCATATAGTTAGGCCCAATACGGTGTCTTTGAGTATCAGCATACGCGAATATCCTAGTCTGGAGAAGCTTATCCTCCGAATAGTAAACACCAGGGACAATATGGCCAGGGTTAAACGCGAGCTGCTCGTTCTCAGCGAAGAAGTTATCAATGTTCCTATTCAATACCAGTCGACCAACTGGCATCAATGGCAAGATATCCTCAGGCCAGGTCTTGGTTACATCAAGAGGATCAAAGTCGAATTTGTCTACATCCTCAGTGTCCAAAATTTGGATAAAAAGTTTCCACTCGGGATAGTTTCCAGCAGCAATCGAGTCATAGAGATCCTTGGTGGCGTGGCTATGATTTGTACCTCCGACCCTAATAGCTTCTTCCTCCGACATGCACTTGACACCACAAGTTGGCTTCCAGTGAAATTTCACATAATGTGCTTTCCCAGCCTTGTTGATTAATTGATAGGCGTGAACACCATAACCTTCCATGTGTCTGTAATCTGTCGGGAGACAAACATCATCGAAGAACCAGGCGAACGTATGCAAACTCTCCGGAAGGAAAGAGAAGAAATCAAGGATCCTCCAGTATTCCTGAATGTGTGACTTTGGATTTGGTTTCAGAGCACGAATAGTGTCAGGGAAAGATTTTGCATCACGATTAAAGAAGACGGGAACGTTGTTTCCAACCAGATCAAAGTTGCCCTGATTCATAAAAACAAGTAAAGATACAGTAAGTAAATTAAGAGGCACTAATTCAAGGCAATCCAAAAGCAGTAAGTTCATGTGATAAGGCAAATTACCTCTCTGGTGTAAAATTTGACAGCAAAACCGCGAATGTCCCTAAGGGACTCGGGGCTTCCACGCTCATGGACGACAGTAGAGAAGCGGCAAATAACAGGTGTTTGAACACCAGGAGCTCGGAGAAAATCAGCACAGGTAAGATGAGAAATATCATGAGTGACTTCAAAGAAACCCTTGGCGCTGGCACCTCTAGCGTGAACAACACGCTCGGGTATCCTCTCACGATCAAAAGTCGCAAGCTTCTCTATTAAGTGATAATCCTCAAGAAGAACAGGCCCTGCCAAAAATATATACGCAATTTTCAATTTCAGTGAACGTATTTAATTTGAAGACTCAAGTTTAGCTACAAAATAGAACTAATTAGGAGCATTAAGATATCTACTATGTTCAATTACTAGAATCACTTAAGAACATCTAGATAGCGGTTCCTATTTTGTATTGATCTCATAAAACATAAATTGTTAAAACAGAGAATTTCTCTTGAATGGAAAATATGAAGAGTTACTTAAACTTTATGAAACATAAGATTATTTAAGAAGACTAGAGCGTGAAAAGATGTGATCTATTACTTTCCATCATGTATTATTGCCTTCTATCATCTTTCATCTATAAAACATCTAAATTTTGCCATAATTCTCTTACATTTTCTATGTTGACCACATTATGGAGTATCAACTTAAACAAAACATGTCTTAAGATTCTAACCAATAGGTGATCACAATGTCCATGAGTTTAACCCATAAAAAGCAACCATCGTTAAGTGAAAGACATGTTGATGTGTTAAAAGTAGTGGTATTTCTAACAAGAGTTTTATCTTGTAAATATATTGATGAACACACGGAAACAGTAGTACTAAAGCAATTCAAATGTCTTGTTCTAAAATTAGATCTATACAGTTCTTATGTGGATCATTAAAAAGCTGCATTTCATACTTAAGTAGAAACCTTAATTAACAGGAATATATAGTTTAGAAAAGAAAAAAATGATTGAAAAGATAAATACCTCTAGGTCCAACAGTCAAGGAAGAAACGTTGTTGTAGACAGGACCACCAGCATTTGTTGTCAAGAAAGGGGAATCATATGCGCTTGATGGTCGAAACTGCATCATTAGTTTTCCAAATCAAATCCAACATAATATTCATATAATTAACCAATGAAGATCCGCTAAAAGTAATCACAAGATGAGCTTTGACAATTTTCAAAGCCTTCAAATAACAAAATTAATAAATACAAACAAATGATTCCTTCTGAGTGTATCCTATATGATGCATGCAACAGTCTGACATACACAAAGATCCAAACCCTAGATGCATGAGAAGCGGAGCTAGGGTCTCAACCTTATAGGTTCTGGATTTAAAAACGATACTTAAAGTGTTAATGACTAAATTCTGAATTGTATTTATATATATTTAATGATTTCTTAACACAAATACACTAGTTGATTAGAAGCTATTGGGTTAGATCGAATCCAAAGCTCTGCTTCTACCTCCAACCCCTGAGACCCATTATGGCCTTGTCTATGGCGTTTCTAGTGGAGCAGTGGCGGATCTAGAGGGCAACGTGCGGGTTCTCTGGAACCCAGTAGATTTTGCACACTCCTTGTATATGTATTAAAAAAATTTATTAAATATCTATAAATATTTGACTGTGAATCCGATTGCTAACTTGAGATCGTTATGAGAACCCATAAACTTTAAAATCTGAATGCGCTTCTAGAGTGGAGCCTTCAAAATTTAATATATATGTGGGAAAAATATCTTTTAACCTATAAACATTATATAATTTTTTGAATACCGACCAACTTCACAATATGTGGCTCTGCTACTGCGTATGCCGCCGTTTCTCAGCCCAAAGAAGGGTATTTTTACGTTGTTGTCTTCAACTCGAAAGATCGGTGGCGAAGTGAGCCGATCAAGTGTCGAAGGCTTTCCGACAGCTACAGACAGTTTGTTTAATTAGTTGTTTTTGTTTTCTTTCTTTTCTCTCTCTTTAGGGGCTGATTTAGTGGCAGAGTATTAAGGGCCAAGAGCACCTGAAGGCGTGAGAACACGTGACAAGATTACACGAGAAATTAAATTATCAAATGTGTCGGTGAAGTTTGTCTTAGAAATTTCTTTTGAAGGAATTTGAGGATTTTTTTTCCTTTTAAAGAAATCCTTTTTAATAAGATACGCATAAATTAGTAATGAAATGAAAGTTAGAATATGTATATTTTTCGTGCAGTCTATTTGTTCAAATATTATTTTTTAAATGACTTTTTCCCAAGTTGTTCGAATGACTAAGTAGAGGGTGTCTGGCCGTGACTTCACTCAGCAGATACTGAAGTTATTATTGGCAAGTTAAAGTTTGAAAATCAGTATTTCCAGATTGAACTTAATTGTGTATTTGAAATATATTGAGGAGTATTTAATTATGTATTACAAAACTTCAATTTTTAAGTGTATCACCTTAATCAGGTGTTTAAGAAGTAAACTACAAAACGGAAAAGCTTTTACCAAGATTACCAAAGATTTATCAATCCAAATGATAATACGAATCAAATAGCACAAGAACCAAGAAATCAAAGCATAAATAAAAGCTTTGTATTCAAAATATTGATATACCTTAGAGAGATCCATACTGATCGAAACGAGAGGAGAAATTAGGAGGAGAATTGATCAGAGAGACTTGATCAAAATATATATTTTTTGGTTGGAGTGTGCTGAGAGTGAGAAAGAGCAACTTATTTATAAGCTGTGGAGGGCACTTGGGTAAAATGTTTGATACACGTAAAGACCTCATAATGTAAATATATTTCTGGTATATTTTCTTTCAAACTAAATTATTTTTCAATAATAGATGATACTGTTCAAATGGATAAGATTTAGAAGTTAGAACATATATAATAGTTGTAAGCTAATAAAACTAGAGCACACTCATATATAGCATTTTAGAATATTGTATTTCTTGATTAAAAAAAATGAGAAGATAGATAATACGTGCAGGGCGGCTAGCTTATAAGTTACAAGTTCATCCTTCACGTTCACGTGAATTCAATTATTTTTTTTCAGATTCTGTGTATATGTTAAGTAATTTATTAAGTTTTTATAAATATTTGATTGTAAACTCAGTTATATTTATATACTAACTTGAGGTCATTATAAAAATTTATAAATTTTAAATTTTGAATTCGCCTCTTAATACGTGAACTAGATTAATTCCCAAAAACTAGATAGAAAAAAAAAAGGGAAACTTAGTCAAATTTGGCGACCAGAATCACCATCTAGTTGACAATTGATGTGTTAGCTTCTTAGCTACTACTATTTTGATGATGGTAATTTTGTTAGGAACTTCTAGCTAGGTTAAAAATTTAAACCTCATACTCTTGTCATATTGGACACTTCTACGGTTCTACAGAATAGTAGTAACTTTTTATAATGTACTGTGTATCTATGTATTCTTCGAGAATATATGTATTTTAATTTTAGAATGAAGAGAATCTGATTGGAAAATCTTGGGTGAAATTTAATTTTTATTGGAGACTTATTTTGCTCCTTTTCTTTTTCCTTTTAACACGGATTTCTAGATGGATTTAAAATGTCGCTCTCAATTCTTATTTCGGGTACTTGTGGAAATTTTTAGAAAAGGTTTAATTGGAAAATGATAACGTGTACAAAAAATTATTTTTTGAAATATATTTTCATAATTTTTAATTGCTGTCGCTTTCTTCTAGAGAAGTAAAAATAGTCGAGTTTTACGACTCTAACTCGAATTAAAGATTTCTTTCTTGTTATTCCTTCCCGAATGAGAATTAATCTGTATAGCATTTTGTAAAGTTCAGTTGTTCAGCGGAGAAAATTTGGCGTACAACAGCACAAATTCGAATCAATAAGTTCACATATCAAATTGTTAACGAAAATGAATATAAAATTTTGAGATTTACGGTTGGCTGTTTTAAGAATCCATTGTAGGTTCATATAGGGCTTCAAAGACATTATTTATCCAACAAAAAAAGAATTTATGGATATTTTTAGTATTCGAAAATGAGTCATAATATAGAGGTATTTAGTGTAGTTAATTCTTTTTGTTTTTTTTTTAATTATCAATTATTGGAGCGTCCATAACATAGGAGTACGACTGTAATGGGAAAGAAACCCACTGGCGAACCTTATCCTTGTGTCGGAGAAAATATCTGAATGTGTTAATAAGTATAAAGGGGCCGTATTCGGATTGCCCTCTCTTGTTTTAAGTCTTTAGAAATTGAAATTTCAGTGATTCAAATTACGAAAAGGACGTCCCAAACCCACTACTATTTCACTTTATTTGCCACTGCTGTTTAGCTCTTCCCAATACTATCGGGGGTCGTTTAATTTTAGGGATAAGATGGGTTTATTACGGTATAAATTTTGAGTTAAGTTCAATTGGGTTTGATTAAAGGTATAGAACAGGTTATAATCTCGATTTTAATCCCATAATTATGAGATATTCTGATTTTGAACTAACTAGATGAGGAGATGAATGATCTCATATTTTTACCTTCATCACTTGTGAAAGAGGTTTGGGTTTAAGGTTATTTGTCTTCTCTGCTTTATCCTTGGACATCATTATTAGAGCTAAAGGAAAAGAGAAAGAGAAAAAGAAAAAGTTTTTCTTTTCCCTTAATCAAAAAAAAAAAAAAAGAAGAGGTTGTAGCTTTATTATGCAAAGTTTTTAAACTTGACCTCCCGGTAGAGAGTCAGAAATCTTAACAAAGGAATTAGATAATGCAAGATTCTTAATTAGCTTAGTTTTAAACATGGTCTAAAACAAGTTTTGAATTCCCTTGCCATTGTATTTAAAGCTTATTCTATACCAAAGGGTTCAAAAAGTTGATCATACATATAAAAATAATTTAATATATTTATATCTAATTTTTCAACAAAAAAGATTTGATCCCGAGAGGAACTCAGCTCCATCACTGCCCATGTGAAGACCACGCAAGGTTGACTCCTCTTTGGGGTGACTAAAGCAATAGTAGCAGTTTCGAGATAACCTATTTTGACCTATACGTACGTAAATACACATATATACAAATGTTACATACACGTAATATATATACTAAATAAAGCTTGGTGTGGTGAATTTGATCCGAGCCGCTGCAATTATATCAGGTCCACCCTGACGGCTTATTGCCATTTGATTGCCCAAAGGAGGATAGAGACCCTGTTGTCTTGATTTATGTGATCGTGTTTGATGAATATGAAGTTTATAAATGAAAGAATAATTTTTAAAACTTGTACTTTATAAATTATCACATTAAAAATAAGATAAGAAGTGTGTAACTAAATTATTAGTAAATATATTAAGATATCGTTCCTTTTAGAATTGATTAAAAATAAAAAGACTGTCATATAAATTAAGACGATGTGAGGACAATATACAATAATATCTCTTTCAATTTGCTTATAATATTTTATAAATTTGCTTGCATCGTAATCAGGGGCGGATGCAACATAGAGTTATCATACTTTTGATGCAAAGTATAAATTTATATGTAAAAATAATTAAAATTATATTAAATAGTTGATATAAACCAATAATTTTTTAAAATATAATAAGTTCAATAATAAAAACTTTAAATGTTGAAACCATAAAATTAAAATTCAAAATTCGCCATTACAAATAACCGTTTGTGACTCATTAAATTGATGACGACCCACACCAAATCAAGAAACATGGCGTGTGGTAGTAGTGGTTCAAGGAACCCAGCAAGCTGTATTTGTACAAAAGCATCCTTGTGATGAAGGGAATATATCATATTTTTATTAATGTTTCGACAACTTAAAGAAAATGGTGAGCAGAAAAATCTAATAATACTTTGATTAATGTTATCTTAACTCTCAAAAAAAATGGTGGAGGAATAATCTGTCCTAGTATTTCTTTTCATGGTTTAGTGAAAACGTGAGTAGATTTCACCCGATAGGTCTCTATTCAGTTCTCAGCGTACTCCTTTCCACTTCTTTTAATCTGAATAGCTGTCCACCTAATATTTTAAATTAAAAATAGCTAATGCATGTATAATATATATATATATATATATATATATATATATATATATATATATATATATCAGGTGGGCGGAAGTTAGTCCTCGAAGGGGTAGAGGGGACTGGAAAAATACGAGGAATGTAAAGAACAAAAAACAATAAATAAAGAAAAACTCAGGCGGCAAAGCCAGCCATATGCAAACATATGCTAAATAAAATAGGCGGCAGAGACGACCGAATGCAAGTATGTTAACACAAGATTAAAACATAAAATCTGGCGGCAGAGCCGACCAGAAGTATTATTGATAACAAGAAATTAAAATACAAATATTAAAAAATTAAAACTTAAAAGCTTATAGGGTATAGAGCTCTTAAGTGTTGAGAGGGTTTAGAGAGAGGGAATGTGTTGAGAGAATTTTGAAATTTGGGAGAAGGATTGAATGCCCTCTTCCGTGAGTGAGGGGGTCTATTTATAGAATTATAGACCGTGCTACAGTGAAAGTGTACAGTGTTTTGCTACAGTGAAAAGTGCACAGTAATCTACAATGATAAATGCACAGTAATCTACAGTTACATTGCTACAGTAACTTTTTGGAAAATTCTTTGCTGGCGTCATATCTGATGTCAACGACAAATTGGTCCTGATTTTGACTTATTCTAGGTCATAGTCAGGGTCATCCTCTTCTTCTGATTGTTCTTCAGACGAACTGGATGAATGTTGATCAGGAACCTTTCCCTTGAGTTGTTGTAGAAGGTTTTTCATCTGCTGGATGTAGTCTTCTTTGCTGGTAGAGCCTGCTAATTTTGCTTGAACTATCCTTCTCTGCTGCAAAAATGAAGTGTTTGCTACATTTATAGGTGACAAAAATTTGGAGTTGCTGGAAAACCATTTTCCAATTGCTGGTAAGTAAGTTTCCGTGGCATCCCTCCATGCCTTGTACCACTTACAGTAACCTTGAGGGGCTAACCAAGGCATACCTCTGAATCCTTCCCGTTTGTGGAAAATAAACTTCTGGGTGTATATCCATGGGATGTGGAATCTGAGGGAAAATTGGAGCAACTGGAAAATGTGCTGGTCTCCGTGAAATCTGGAACAAAAATACTCAAATCCTTCTTTCACTGGTGGAGGAAATATATATGCCAAATGGCCGTAACTAGGACACCATTGGTGCAGAAACCATTGGGTAAAATCTACTGGCAAGTTTTTGTCCTAAAGAAGAAAATATGAGTGTTTGTTGGAATGGTTTTGAAAGGTCAGCGCATTAAACCACGCATCCTTATAATTATAGTAACTGAAAAATTGGGTAGAAAATGGATGGGAAAGTTTTCTGACTTTCATAGCGTGATCACCCCATTCCTTTGACGAGATGATTTTGTTTATCCTACTGTGGTATGGGTGATATAGGTTTGGGTTTTTTCCAAAAAGGGTTTAAACAGACAAGAGTAAGTGTCTGTAAGGATAAACTCATAGAACTTCTGGTTATGAACAAGAGTTTTCCGGAGAAAGTTAGATGTTGGGTCGAGCATCTTTTTGGCTACTACTAGAGGGTTAGAATCCCGAAGATGTGACTTGGTTTGGACGAGTGAGTAAGTCATCTCGTTCTTAATATATTGAGGTTCCCCTGAATAAGGACCTACTGAAGAAATTGGCTGAGGCACGGGTGAAGAAAGTGCCTGCTTAGGCGCAGAAAGCACCGTGCTCTGTGTAGTGGGGCTTTTGGCCACCACTTGTCCTTTAGTGGGATATTTTACCACCACTTCTTTCTTTGTGGTGCTTGTAGCAGCCACGGTTGAAGTTGAAGGCGTGGTGCTTTTTGCAACCACAACTGAAGTTGAAGCTGAAGAAGACCTGGCGGAAGATAGCTTTGCCATCGACTTTGCTACTTCCTCTGGTCGAAAGAAGTCATGGGTGCTTTTGAAGTAAGGCCCATGAGTTGTATCCATTTTTCAAAATCTTTTTCGTCCACTACGAAACATGCGGCTGTGCAAATTGAATATCATCTTCAAAAGAGGGTTTTTCTTTAGCGATATCTGCCCATCTTCGAGGTTGAGCAATTGAAATTTGTTTGGCCGGAATTGGCTGTGATGAGACCACCATTGGTATGCCTCTCATGGCATAGTCTGCAGGCGATCTACATTTTGGCTAGCTTGGTCCAGCTTCTGTTGTTTGCTATTTTTTTGCAAACTACTGTTGTTGTCTGTTGTTGTTGAACAACTGCTGAAATTGAAACATCTTTAGGCTGTTATGTGGAAGCCTGCTGTTGTTGTTTTTCCTCCGGGGCTGGTAAGGCTAACCGCAGGGGCTTTAATTTTTTAGGTATTTTATCTGCCTTGAAGGAATTCACGGGTTAGGAAATCAGGTATGGAATTTGAGCTTCCCTTTATATATTCAATATCAAAATCAAAAATTGATAAAATAGCTTGCCATCTGGCGAAAATATATTTTGAAGTAATATTTTGCACATCTTTTGGCAAAACAGACTTAGCTGTCTTGCAGTCAATGCGAAGCAAAATTTTTTGGTTTAATAACTCTGATTGAAATTTCGATATGCATAAAACAATTGCCAAAATTTCTTTTTAATTGTTGGATAGTTCTGTTGTGAGCTATTCCAGTGCTTTGATGTAAAAGCAATGATACTTTCTTTATCATTTTTAATTTGTTTTAAGATACCACCATATCCTATGTCTAACGCATCTGTTTCTACGATTTTAAAAGCAGATGGATCGGGAAGACTTAGGAGGGAGAGATTTTTGACTTTCAACTTAAGTTGCTTGACAGCATTGGTTTGGGCATCTGTCCAAGGAACAAGAGGCTTTTTCAATCTGTCGTGAAGGGGCTTTAGTAGAATGCTTAATCCCGGAATGAAATCACAAATATAGTTGACACAACCAAGAAACCTTTGAAGTTGTATCTTGTCTAGGATTTGATCTGGAAATTCGTCAGCAAACTGGAGAGATCGCTGAATAGGAGTAAAAGTCCCTTGTTGGATGTTATGACCAAGGAACCTGATGTTTATCTGGAATAAGCTGTACTTAGTTCTAGACAGAGCTAATTTATTTTCTTTGATAGTGTTAAAGAAAATGCCTAGATGTTTGAAATGTTGGTCGATGTTTGTTGAGAAAATCAAGACATCGTCTACATAAGTTATAACAAAACTAGAATATGGATTAAAGATATCATTCATTATCTTCTGAAATTCAGAAGGGGCGTTCTTTAATCCGAATGACATCACGTTCCATTCGTACTGTCCGAAAGGGACTGTAAAAGCAGTTTTGTACCTGTCTTTTGGGTTGATTTATACTTGCCAAAATTCAGATTTTAAATCAAATTTAAAGAAAATTGTGGCAGCATAGACTCTTTGTAATAAGTCTTTTTTGTTAGGAATAGGATACCTAATCCATCTAAGTGCTGCGTTAAGAGGCTTATAGTTGATAACCAAGCGAGGGACTCCGCGCTCAATTTCAGAGTTTTTGTTGACATAAAATGCCGCACAACTCCAGGGAGACTTTGAAGGGGAAATTATCTTCTTGTCTAAGAGATCATTGATCTCTTTTTGACAATGCATTGTAAGCTCGTGATTCATTTAAATGGGTCGGGCTTTAGTTGGGATGTTTTTCTCATCAAAGTCAGGCTCGTAAGAAAGCCCAACAATGTGCCTTTTACTTTTCCAAGATGCCATTGGTAAATCGGAACAAAGCTCATGTTGAATCTTAGCTTCTAAGCATTTAATTTTAGAAGAAATTACCGAATCAGTTAACTGCTTCTGTATTCTTAGGAAAGCCACATCTTTTTTTAAAAACATAATTTGTTTTTCTTTATTTTGCAAAGAATGTATGACTTCATAAGTTGGAGGCTTATAGAAAGGAAGAAGGGCGTTGCTTGTGGGATAATCCACATGAATGCCTTTGTTTGTAACCAGGTATGATTTGCAAAGTTGAATGAAAGGAATACTTAGGATTACTGCATTGCAAAGGTCTTTTGCTAAGAGAAATGGAGTCTGGATGAACCAGTTTGGTTCCTCTGGGGAGGTCGTGACCTTTCCAGAAGGAAGTTTGTAAGTGATTTTAAGTTTTTCACCATTGGCGGCCCTTAGGCGTTCCTTGGTTTTTACGAAAAACTTGGTTGGAATGACACCTTCTTGGAGGCAGCTTCTGTCTGCTTCGGTGTCAAATAAAGCTATGCTAGTCCAAACAAAAGATTTACTGACGATGAGAGTTATCCTAACATGGTATTTCTGAATCCTTATGGAGGAAAGATGTCCTAAGAAGGATCCTGTTTCATCATCGTCTTGGTCAGAGGTTGCAACTGCCTGTACAACCTCTTGAGCTTTTGTGGCTCATTAGACAATTGTTAGAGGACAAGTCTATCAAGCTTTTGTCTTGCTTTTATTTCCCTAATTTCTTCCTTCAGGTGTGCTATCTCAGATTGAAGGTCTGAGATGGTCACCTTTGAGACCTTAGGACTATCAGAGGGAAACCTCTTTAAAATATAAGTAATGTTGTAGGTATTGGCTACCTGGGAATGGTTTTGAAGAGTTGATGATGAAGGTGTTGAAGGCTTAGGACTGTTTTAAGTTTTTCTAAATAATCCTTTTTAAGTTCAGGATCTTGAAGATCACCAATTACTTCAAGAAGAAGATCTTGTTCTTTCATGAGAACATTGATATGAGGGAGGTCATTTTGGTCAGACTCCCCTAAAGATGTAGTGGATGAATTTAAGTCATTTTCTAGGATGTTGTTAAATTATTCGTTGTCGGACATTTCATTGTCTGTAATATCCGAAGATTCACTTAATTCAACAAGCAATTTCTCTATTTTGTTTAGAGTAGGTTCGTCAAGTTGTAGGCTCTTGATCTTCTGAGAGACTTTACAAAACTTGGCGATGTGGCCTGGCTTTCCACACTTGAAACATTTGTCAGTGGAAGTAGAAGTCTTGCCATCTTTAGTAAAGGATTTGGAAGACTTATTTTTTGTGTAAGAAAGTTTCCTTTTCCTATTGGAATTTTATTTTCTAATATTGGAAGAATCAGGTTTAGAACTTTTCTTCTTATGCGGTTTACTACCGCACGAAGGAAGACCAAATTGTTTGCAGAAACTTCCTAAGTCCCTACATCTCTCTGCCCTATTTTTGGAAAGTCGCCTAAGCATTTTGTCTTGCCTACAGATTTTAAGAGCAACTTGTTGAATCTGGCTATAGGTGATTCGAACGTAAGGAACAATATTACCGGAATATTGACTTTGAAATTCTTCTTTGACTAAATCTCTAAGGGACTTAAACAAGCCACTAGGAATTTCTCTTTCCAATAGGGGAGATTCCCATCCGGTCTTTCGTAGATCCTGGTCAAGAAGGAATTCTTATACCACCTAAAATCTGAAAGAGTTTTGCACTTAAGGTTGTTAAGTATTTCAGAGGATTTTTCTCTAAAGATATCTGGACAACCTATGAACGTTTTGATGATTGTGTAAATCAACATGTTGATAGAATCAGGAATTGTTTCACCATCTTTTAGGATTGGTTTTCCTAATTCATCTAATTTCACGGCTTGGAAAATTTATTGTTTTTCCTCGTCGCTTAAATGGGTATCCCACCACCCCTTAAGTTGGCCTATAAAACCAGCGACTAAGACATGAGTAGTACTGTGGTCCGAACAATTGCGGGAGATTTTGTAAGCAGTGGCCACCGTGGTCATCTGCTGTAATTTGGAAAAAATAATATATTTGGAACGACCATCGATATTCCACTCATAGATATTATGAGCATTATAATTATTCTGCATGGTATTAGGTCTCTCTTCTAAGACCATGTCAGGATGTGTAGCTCTAGGGTAATAGAGTTTGTGAGGCTTTCGCTAGTTGGGAAATTCTGACTTAATAGGTGCCATTTCTAGAGGAGGCTCGTCTTCTAGAGAAATTTGTGAAAACTGTTCAAATTCATTATCTGAATCGGTATCTCCTAGAGGTCCTATAATCTTAGAAGAGGAATCTTCTGTCTGTCGGGCTGGAGTGTCCTGGATTGTTAAGGATTTTTCTATTTCCGCTATCCTCTGTTGCAGTTCAAATAGTTTGGGAGAATCTGTATAGCAGTGCATAACAAGTTCTCTAGTATGAGTTCTAGGGATCTCATATGGTCTAAATAAAGGAGTTGTAGGAGTAAAGGTTCCTACAGTTGATTTCTTCAGAGAAGTTGAAGATGAATTTGAAACCAAGTATTCTCCAAGAGTTTGTAAATACTTGTTAGTGTAATTATTTTGTTCAAAAATATTTTTGATATCTTTGCCAGTGATCGGCTCAGTGTCAGTTCTCTTTTTGAAAGGTGAGGCTGTAACTAAGCTGCTAGCAAAGCTTGTCGAAAATCCTTGTGACGGAGGAAGTTCGAAAATAACTTCTTCGCCAGTGTTGGTTTTTCATATTTTTGAAATATTAATTGAGTTTGAAAAAGGGAAATCGATCTGGTTATAATCAGCATAAATTTCAAACCATTCAAAGAAATTATTTTATTTTTTAATGACATTTAGACTATCATAGAAAATTGTTTGAATTTTCTTTCTTTCTTCTCCTTTGTAGTTTTCTAAAAAGCAAGTTCTTTTGAGAAGATTTTCAGGAGAGTAAAATTCCTTTTGGAGACCTTTTTTTTTTTTTTATCAATTTCACATTCTATCTCCAAAGCACCAACGATATTATCATCTCCTAATTCGGCACCTAATGACGTATAAGTTGGAGAATCTGGTCGGTTGTAGGTAGTGTCGGCAGAAAAATCGTCTCTGGATTTTCTACCTTATACCTAGTTTGTGGAACTCTAGATTTGAGGTCAACTGTCTCGATTCTAGTCGGATATGAGGACACTGAATGTCTAGCAGAATGAATTGATGGGATTTCAGACTGCGATGAGGCAGAGGAACTAACTCTTTGGTTAAGGGATCTCGGAAAGGAAACTATCACAGATCCGGAAGGGAGTTGTTGGATCTGGGAAACTACCGTGTTTTGCGGTTTTTGAGCAAGAGTAGCATCCTGCAGAAGCCAATTTTCAGGCAGAGAAACCTGATTCCAAGAAATTGGCTTAGGAATAGATAGATGAGATCTCTACGGATCTGTCTGAAAGAGAATAGTTTCACCTTTGTGAGTAGTTCTCATAGCTCCAGTGTTAAAGGCAGAACTCATGGCCTTATACTGGATTCTGTAAATAATTGCTACCGGAAGAGAACCAGCTTTAGTCTTATAATTATAAGTCTTAACATTAAGGGTCAATGCATCTAAAATATTTCTATCTTTAAGAGAGACTGTGAAGTTAGAGAAACAGTCGAAATAAATCGGACCATTGCTAAGATTGGTTTCAACCATTCCTAGCAATGAATCATTGAACTCTAGAAATCTAGAATCTCTAAGACAGAGTAGAAGTAATGTGTCCAATCCTTCTCTGGATAAGGTTTAGCGGCTATTTGTACTAAACCAAAATGAATATAATTATATTTCTTCCTATATTTTTCAATAGATTTGATATTGAGAAGTTTGATTTCCTCATGGTCTGATTCCAGAGGAATAGTTTGCTCAATGTTAGACATGTGATAATCACTTGTCAAGCTCCATTTTTGAGACTTGTAAATTGTTGACTGGGAATGTTTGGGAATTTTTCAGTCGTTAATTGATTGCTGCAAATCAGAGAAAGTAATCTCTTCTTTGAGCTTAAAATTGGAAGAAGAGGAGGAAGAAGAAGAACTCGTAGATCTAGATGAGAGTGAGTGAAAGTAAGACATTTGAATGATTAAAAAGCTTCCTATCCTTGGCTCGAGAGACCGAGTGATTTCATAAAGAAGTTATTCAAGTTCTTAGCTTTACTGTATGTTGAAGAGTCAGATCTGGTGTTAAACTTCATAGATCTATAACTTTTAAGGCCTTGTATGAGGTCTGTTCAGATTTTATCTTACTATAGTATCAGAGTGTTGATATGGAGGGTAGATCTGTAAGTATACTAATTCTTTTACTCAAAAGGGCTAATGTTTATGATTGTTCTACAAAGAATTACTTCTAAATGACCCAAAGGTTTTTAAACCGTCTGCAAGCCTACCTAGTACATTTACAGGCATCACCTTGCCATAATCCTTGGGAACCATGCTTACAGTGCAGATCCGAAAGGATCCCAGTGCCATCTTCAAAGATTCTTCGTATTACAAGCATATGTTTGACCATTTTATGGAAAAGAATCAGTAGATCTGCAGATCTAACATCTTAACATTATAACAAGATAAAGTAAGAACAACTCTCAAACTTAACCATAAATAAAGAGATCCGTGAGTTTCAAACTAGATCTATCAGTACCACATAACAGTATGTTAAAAACAAGAATCACTTCCTTACTTCCCCACTGGCTCTGATACCAGGTGGTATGTATATATAAAATTCACATATACTATATATATAACTGTATATAATCAAGGTATAATCTACGCATACGGATTATAAAAAATAAAAATTTAATTTGGGGCTTTTTTCTCCATGTGAAAAAAGATTTTCAAAAAAGAATGTTTGTGATAAATGTCTGATTCATTGAGCCCAAATTTTGTGAAAGAAGCCAAACAGTAATCGCCATTTACGGTAAAAATCAATCACAGAAATATCTCATGATTTTATGCACAAATATTCAAAGATACCTCGATTTAGTGTTTACCAAACAGATATACCTTTATTATACTGTTTGCGTTTTAAAACGGTAAAAGAAGAAGGATATTGCAGAAAAAAGTAAGGAGAGAGAATTCTTATTGATTTGGGATGAATTACAATGGAATAGAACTCGTTTATTTATAGGAAAAAAGTGGCTTAGCCACCAAGTAGCAAACCCTAAATTCTCTTTAAAATATAGACATTCACCTTAAATACAATTCTATTTATAACACTCCCTTTGAATGTCTATTCAACAGATAATGTGCCTCGTTAAAATCTTAACTAAAATAAAATCCAGTTAGAAAAAATTCTTGTGAAGGAAAGAGAGTACACATATCTAACAATACACCTTTTGGTTGCCTCGTTAAAAATCTTGCAAGAAAAACCCATTGGGACAAAATCTTATAAGGGAAAAAGAGTACAACGCGTATTAACTTCTCCCGATAAGAGCATCAATTCACATCTTTGAGCCTTCACATTCCAATTTTGTGCACCATGTTCAAAAGATCGTTGGTAGAGATTTGATAAATAAATCACTCATATTAACTTGAATTAATTTGTTTCACTTTGAAATCATCATTCCTGAAAGATATGTAATGTCGTGGAATGACATTTTTCAATATCTTCGTAGGGGCAAAAATTTCTCGCTATCACATTATCATGCTTATAGTTATAGCAAGATACAAATCTGCATAAATTGTACTTAGAGTGTAGTACTTCATGACCAAGAATTCTATATGCTTTAAGCAATTTAAATCCTTCAGGGATTGTCATATAAGTTAACATATAAGCCATATAAATAGACTTTAGATGCATATCAAGTTTTTATGTCATGCTAGACATATAAGATAGATAAAGGTGATTGCACACATCATTGACTTTATACTTTCAAGTGTTTGAACTACATAGCCAAAACCACATGTCTTTCATATGAAACCAATCCCATTCAAATTTAGTCTCTTCCATTTGGCCAATATTTTTGTGTCTATAGGCGATAGACTTAAGATCCTCATTTATACTTAGCGCTATCATAGATGTCATCAACAAATATTTTATATTGGTTCCAACCTCTTTTTTTTTTCTATAAAGACATAACATAGAGAATTCTTCATTTATGTTTTCAAGTACCTGAACCTCTCCCAAGATTTTATGAAGTGTTATGTCATGTGATCTTCTAGATCACTTTCCTCCTTATTATGATCATTTTGATCATTTACTTATCTTCTTTATCAAGAATTTTATTTGAAACCGATTGGTCTATACACTTTAAGTGTTAGACTTTGTCCTAGGAGTATTTGCATTGAGAATATAGTTACTTTCTTTGGGTCAGCAAATACGTCTAGCATGTTTTGCAATATATTGCAGATGAATTATCTTTTTATGAACTTCAAGTTCATATTATCTTATTCGAGGATCTAGATGTAGAAATGATAATTCATTCCACATAACCTTTTCTTAAATGTTTATCATCTCTCCCCTCACGTTAGAAAAACTAACTTGTTTTCTCAACTTTGGGAACCCATTTTTGTGCGTTACGGTGTTAATCAAAACATACACCGCACATCAATAATGATAAGATGGAATTATTTGGTTCCTAACCCTGAACCATTTGTGAGGGGAGAAAGTAATATACTTTTGTGTATAATGTATATCAAACTGATATAGATAACTTTGTTCTCATAAGCAATAGTTTACCTATTAAGTGGATGCAGTCAATAAATCGTTTTGCTAAATCAACTGTGATATAAACCAACTTATCAAATGAATTTTCTTGAATAGAAAATCTGAAAATTATGCTCTAAATTAAATTACTAACAAGAAACTTGGCATTCAAGTTGCGGGTTGATAATAAACGCACATGTAACCATCTCATAGATGCATCTTTATAAGATTTACATGGCAGGTGAATGGGCTCATATTCACTTTTGATAAATTTCAAAATTCAAGAGATTCAATCTTAATTTTAGTTGGTACAATAATCGCGAGAACAAGCAACACATGAGAATTCATGAAGAATCTTCTTCAACACTTACCCATGTGAATTCTCATTTATTTTGTACATCATGCTTAAGTCAAGATTGCTCAATAGGCCATGCTTGATAAAATTACAATAAACTTCAAGTTTACATTATGACATGTGCAATTATTAATTAAACTCCTTGTTTACTATGACATGGGTATTTTATATCAATAAACATTCAGTTTACTATGTCATGTAATTTCATCATATTTTTATATGTAGTACAAATCAGGCAATAAAGCGGGTAATTTTTATATACATATTACCCTGCTACAGTTGTAGTAATATAAAGATATTAAATCTTCTCATTATGTATAGTCTCAATATAACCAACCGTTTTCGTGAATACTTTAGAAACTAAATAAGTTTCTTTGAGACTTACTACAACACAATACCTTATTGATAATCAATTTTATTCCTCAAAAATAGTAATAATTGGCTCTTCCAGAGCTCTCAATTAATTTTGTACTACCATATATTCATCAATATCTATTTGGTGAATATCTTTTAAAGAGAAAGTTATACCATTATGGTCATGATCAAATTTATGCAAGATATGTTTTTTGCATTATTGTTGTCCTTTAATAATTACATTGCCAACATATTTTGGCGTATAATAGGTACATGGTCAATGACCATTCATGGCATAATAATGACATTATTTTCTTATTTCGTCTCAAACCTTCATCTAGAGGTGAGTGTGGTATATTCACTACCACTAGCACGTTCCTATTCTTCCAAGAACAAATATGTATTCATAAATCACATATTATCACATTCACATCATGAATGAACCATAATCATCTAGATGTGCTTTACAAAATCTCATGTCAAATCGGTGACAAACATTACTTTCACAGAGTGAAAGATTATTTTGAGAATCCTCATTATTCTCATTACCATAATGATGACGATTATAATTTCGTCTATTGCCACGTTCACATCCATTGGTACCTTCACGGTAATAGTTTTGTCTTCTTTTAGACTTATTATAAATTGCTACCACATTCTCTTAAGGGAATGAGAATGAAGCAAATTCAATGGGATGAGTTTTTACTTTTGGTGCTCACAATCATACATGAATTTAATCATGACAAGACGGAGAAATTTTACCACTTCGAATGGTTATAATTTCTTACAAACTCTATTAGAGTTATAATCAAACTTTTTTTTCTTTGCTTGTATTTAAAATCAAATTATAAAATTTCAAGAGTTTAGAAGAGAAAAATAAGGTAAAATACTTATCTTCAATCCAGAATTTATTTCTGAAGGAAATTCATGGAATGTTCACATCCATTGATACCTTCGCGGTAATAGTTTTGTCTTCTTTTAGACTTATTATATATTGCTACCACGTTCTCCTAACGGAATGAGAATGAAGCAAATTCGATGGGACAAGTTTCCACTTTGGTGCTCACAATCATACATGAATTTGATCATGGCAAGACGGAGAAATTTTACCACTTCGAGTGGTTATAATTTCCTACAAACTCTATTAGAGTTATAATCAAACTTTTTTGTCTTTGCTTGTACTTAAAATCAAATTATAAAATTTCAAGAGTTTAGAAGAGAAAAATAAGGTAAAATACTTATTTTCAATCCAGAATTTATTTCTGAAGGAAGTTCATGGAAGAATTGACAATCAATATGCTCAATATTATATATATGTTGAATACTATGCACGTATCCCAAAGCCTGGTGACCAAAACAGATGCCTCAACTCAATTGGTTAGAGTCTCGTGTTAATAACGTGTTCTAAAACAATAAAAGAAGAAGACGAATATTGTAGAGAAAAGTAGGGAGAGAGAATTCTTATTGATTTGGGATGAATTACAATGGAATAGAACTTCTATATTTATAGGAAAAAAGTAACTTAGCCATCAAGTAACAAATCTTAGAATCTCTCTAAAATATAGACATTCACCTTAAATACATATTTATAACAGATTGGTCTTTTTTAGCTACCTTTTTCTTTTCTTTTGTTACACATTTAAAAGTCGCGAAAATCTTCTTATCAAGGGATAATGTATTTTCGACTATTTATTATTCTTTTCTAATATCATTCACGTCACGTAAATTTCCTCTCATATGCTACACTTTTTTTACTTAGACAGAATACAATTTTCCGACACTAGTTATTAATTAATGCTTAAATATTATTTAAAAATGATATGAGACCAATAAACTAAAGTCGTCAAAGTTATTTCTATTTCATTCAAGTGTTACGTAAACCTGTACATTTCGTAAGATGAAGATATTATGATGAAGAGTAGATGAATAATCAATCTTTCTGAAATTATGATCGATCGAGGAAATAGTACTAAATTGTATGTTACTGTTTTTAAAGGCAGACATAAATCATAAATGTACAAAAAAAAGGATATTTTGAGAGTTTGAGATCCAAATTCTTAAACCTGTCAAACTAGGAAACATGTTCAATCTCTTTCTAAATTGCAGCTTATGCTCAGCACAGGACATAAACAGATACGGATAAGATACAACCATTTATTTCGTATCAAAATCTTTTCATTCCATTCTCCATATTTCAATTGAAAATGTCAAAGTATACAAGATATCCTTTCGTTTATTCCTTATAATTAATAATTGAAGGTGCAAAGTTAAAAGCATGTGTTGACTGTCTACCAACTGTGTCCATATCTTGAAACAATAAAACAAGGAAAAACAGACAAATAAAAGTAAAAGGTAACTTCAATAACTCTAAAAGGGTAAAAATATACCAAAAACGAGAGAAATTATTGATGTTCAAAGGAGCCGACAGCGTCCGTTACTTTTCAACTTCTTAATCACGTGAAGTTGACTACTCAAAGGAGGACCTTTAATTTAGCCAACAAATTATTGACATTAATCTTGTACTTATCCTACCTTATTGGTTTGGTTTGGATTAATAATTGCAGCAGGTTGCGATGAGTTAATTGGTTGTCTTCTATTTTCATAAGATATTTCGAGGCCTTGGTACTTATAATAAATAGCCGTTAAGGTCCAATCAATCTATTAAATAAAAAAATAATTGATATATATATATATATATATATCGTGTACAATTAGTATATAATTTATACAGGAAAAGTAAAGAGGCAATCTTGTCTGCTATTTATATAAATATCCTAATTTAATTTCCTGCCCACAATGAAATGACAAGATTTTAATTTATTTACACTAAGGGATCGTTTGGTAGAGGACATTAGAGAAAATAATGCATGCATTAGCTTTGTATATTAGTAAAACCTTATTTGGTACACTTTTTAAACCTATATATAACTAATACAAGCATTAGTTATACACCCTATTTGGTATTATCCTATGTATAACTAATGCATAGTAAAATCATGGTATTAGCAATACCAAGGCTATTAATGCATGTATTAGCATTGTTAAAGGCAGAATTATCCTTAAAGTCCCTTAAAGCTAAAAATATGGAGGGCATTTTTGTAAACAAATAATTTTCTTAAAAATTATGCAATAGATATCAATTTTAATACGCCACACCAAACAATGAATAAGAAATAATTTCTGCATAACTAATGCTTGGATTACTAACCCATGCATTACTAATTCTTACATTACTAATACACCTTATTCAGCACTATTCTTATATGCCCTACCAAACGACCCCTAATAGTATAAAGAATTTCTATACATGAATCATTTGGTTTTGGGGAAGTGCACGAATATTCCATTTTAGGGCCACCATTTAAGCTGTACCTGAAGTTAATCTTTTTTTGCAAATTTACTCACTTTATAACGCACTTCAAAATTCACTGTGATCACTTCAGAATCACATATGAAGTTACAAATTTGCTCAGAATCAGATTTAAAGTCTAATTTTTTCAAAGTGCAACTTTAGAATCGGAAGTCTGAGTTCTTTATCACTTCGAAGTGTAACTTTAGAATCTGATATGAAGTTTAGTTGTTTCAAAGTGTAACTTCAGAACCGAATATTTGAAGTTTTATCACTTGAAAGTGCAATTTCAGAATCGGACCAGAAGTTTAGCTCTTCTTTCCTCTGATGTTTTGAATTCTAAACCAGCCACAAAACCTCCATAAACCACCCAATACAGCCACTTAACCTTCATTAACGCCGATAGTCTTCTCCACTAAAAGCTACATTAAACAGCGATGAGAGCCACCCAAACAGCCACCAAAGGAACACACTTTTATCTCCAAAACTAATTGAAACAACCACCATAACACTATCACTATTTCCGCCCTGTAAAAGCTGCGATGCAACTGTGCAAAGAAAAAGAAGAAGCAGCAGCGGCGGATCTGAATTTTAGAGTTTTTTTAGGATTGAGTATTAGTTAAATTTTATTTTTAAAAATAAATACAAATTAAATGTGGGCGACTAAATAGGATGCTTGTGAAATTTTTACATTAATAGAGCATGGATAGAAATTAAAGTAGAATAGGTAAAGGAAAGTAATAGTTTATTTATCTTGTTCCTGTCTCTTCTAATTATATTATTTTAAATTTCTGTTTCGCCCGAAAGGGTTGAAAAAACTATATTAGTACATTCTATATGCAAAGATCTTGAACTCGTTGTATTTGTTTTACGTCATTTTATTCTTTGTCTTTTATTTGTATTTTTCCTATTTTGCCTTCAGAAGAATTAAAAGGGAGAATGATTTCATTGTTTTACTAGGAAAAGCAATTATAGTACAGATGATATACATTAAGATTTAAGGGTGCAAAACAAAAATAACAAACAAGAATAATTCAATGCTTTAACTCCCAATCTGCGGAAGCCATTTGGACGTACAATTAATCCTTACTTTACTAGCATTTTTCTTTCTAATTTCTCTCCATGCATAGTAAAATATCTGCCTCTAGACATTCGCTCTGTTTTGTGACGTTCGCGACGAAGGAGGGGCCAACGAGGGTGGGTCACAGAAAAAATTAACCAACTTCCAGGTTGACAAGTTTTAAGAAAAGGTACATATAACATCTAAGACGAATTTCATATCAGCATGAGAGATGGTATGTGTTGCGGAAAGGAAAGATCGTGAGTTAACTAAGTACACAATCACATATAAAGTAAATAGAGAAAAAAAATTAACGTAAGGATTTAACGAGGTTCAGCTAAACCTAATCCTCAGGGCAAAAACAGAGAGAGTTTTCTACTACGAATGAGAAGAAAAGCATAATACAATCTATAGAATCCACAACTACAACCCCTATATATAGATCCCAAATAGTCTCAAATCTATAAGAGAAAGGTTTCTCAATCCGACAAGGGCACTAAATTTTTATTTCCTAAATCTATTAAAATAATGTTACCAAACCTATAGGGATTATGAGTTTCCTAAAAATGCAAGGAAATAATCCAAACCACAAATAATAAATCTTCCTCTTGGCTTGAAATCTCTTCATCAACAGGAACACCGTCTCTATACTTTGCCCTTAGACCTCGCAAGGGCTCTACCCATTGCCGCAAACATCAACTAAGTCTAGGCGACACCTAAACTTGTCAAGAGACCCCATATCTTCAACTATAGCACAAATTCGTTTATTTGCTTCTGTACTTGAAATAACTTCTGGGTTGCTATTACACTCAAACACGTCAACGGTCTCTGCAACTGCCAAAGAAAATCCCACAGAATTCGTATATTCAAGAAGATTCCCATCAACTATCTTTGCAAACCTTTGCGGTCGGTTAATCACTTTCTTCTTTCTGCCTGTTACAATGCTATATGGTTGCTGTTGCGCAGGTGTATCACATTATCATCTTGATCAATATTTTGCACCTCCTTCACTTCCTCTACTTTAGAACTACTAGGCTGAGTTAGTGGAGATTTTTATTTCTAGTTCTATGCGGTCAGTGACACCACTATCTGTTTCTGCTATTTCCTTCTCCCTCTGACTGCCTAGTGAGGCAGATTCATTGAATATCGCACCCCTACTGATAATTAACCAAGGAGTCTTTTAATCTGTGCACCACAACCTATAATCTTTCACTCTAATTGCATACCCTAGAAATATGCACTTTTTTGCCCTCGGCTCAAGTTTTTCATCCCACACATGAGCATAAGTAGGACAACCAAATATCCTCAAATTTGAATAATCAACAGGCAAATCAGACTATCTCAAAAGGAGTTTTGAAATTCAATAGCTGTGGATGGAGTTGTATTGATTGTTTCAGCACAAAAATCCTTGCTAATATATGAGTATGAAAGCATGCTTCGTACCCTATAACAAAGTGTTCTGTTCATATGTTTTGCAACACTATACTGTTGTGATTTTTACACACAAGTGCGATGTCACACTACGCCCTCTCTGTCGCAGAAATTATTGAATTTAGAATTACAAAATTCCAACTCATTGTCAGTCCGAAGACGCTTAATTTTTCTTTCCGTCTTCCTCTCAACCATTGTCTTTCATTTAATAAATGTGAAAATTGCCTCATGTTTTGTTTTCAGAAAAATGCACCCACACCATTATTGAGTAATCATCAATCAATATCATAATATAACTGGCACCACTCTTGGAGGAAATTTTGTTTGGACCCCACAAGTCTGAATGTTTATAATTTAATTTGTCTCTAGTCTTCTTTCTGCCTTCTCGCTGAATTTTACCCTTGTTCGTTTACCAAACATACAATGGTCACTAAAATTCAAACTTTAATTTTGTACCCATCCAACAAATTCTGTTTGCTAAACAAAGACAATCTCTTGTCACTCATTTGACCAATTCACAAGTGCCACAACTGAGACTGATTTAAGATCACTTTTCCAGAAGCTACAACAGCTTCTGCTTCAATTATACAAGTTTGAAGATGATACAATTTAGAAAGTAGTTTACTCTTTATGAGTACTATGGAGCCTTTACACACTTTAAGTATTCCATTCTCGAAGCGGAACTTAGACCCTTGATCATCCAAAGTCGAAAGGGAAATCTAATTTCTCTTTATCCGAGGAACATGCCAACACCCAATGTTTCTGATAATTCCATCGAACATTCTCAATCTGATGTTACCTATCCCCTCGACTGGTAATGGATTATCATCTCCCATATAGACAGTTTCACTAATTTGCTTGTAAGTTGCAAACTAATTCTAGTGTGGGCAGATGTAAAAGTAGCACCAGAATCACGAACCTAGAAATTCTGCCAATGACTAGAACTCATGGCACAGACTTCCCCTACATAGTCACTATCATCAGAATTATTGCCAGTGACAACAATATTTTTCGAATTATCTATTTTCTGCTTTCCTCTTTTCTCTTCCAGCTTAAGGCAATCTTTGTTGTAGTGACCTTGCTCCCCGCACTCATAGCAATTTTGCTTCCTTGCTCTAGACTTCGATATAGGGATTGCTTTTTCCTGTTAGTCTTTTTGTTGTGTTCTTCATCTACTCACAATACCATCACCATCAATTCTGTTGTTTGGAAGCTCTTTTTAAACTCTTTAGATTCTAGTGCAGTACTAACATCTTCCGGTGAAATACTATCTTTCCAATGTAGTAGAATATTGGCAATAACATCATAAGAAGGTGATAAAAAACATAAAACAATTAAGGCTTGATTCTCACTCTCAAATTTGATATCCACATTCTCAATTATAATTGAATTAAACTCATCAAGGTGAGTTTTAACAAGTGTACGTTTGTTCATACGGAGATTGTATAACCTCTTTTTCAGTTAGAGGCGATTTGACAGCGATTTCTTAGATACAGATCTTCCAGCTTCTTCCATGTTATTGCTGCAGAAGTTTCTTCAGCAATTTCCCAAAGAACGCTATCTCTAACACTCATGAAGATCGCACTCAAAGCACTCTCCTTCAGGTCTGCATTTTCTATCTCTTTCATCTATTCAGGAAAATCCTCATCAATTGCCTTCTATAATCCTTGTAACACCAGAGATGATTTCATCTTAATCTTCCCTTAAACTGAAACTAGAACCCCCATTGAATTTCTCTATTTCGTACTTTGTTGAAGATGAAAAAGACATCTTAACCCTAGATTATATATAGAAACCCGAATCTTGCTCTTATACCAATTGTTGCGGAAGATCATGGATTAACTAACAAACAATCACACACAAAGCAAATAGAGAAGAAAAATTAACACAAGGATTTAACGAGGTTCGGCTAAACCTAATCCTTGGGGCAAAGGCAGAGAGAGTTTTTCAATATAAATGTAAAAAGCACAATACAATCTATATAATCCCAATTACAAACCCTATAAATAGATCCCAAATAGTCCCAAACCTATAAGAGAAAGGATTCCCAATCTGACAAGGATAATAAGTTTGCCTTTCCCAAATCTATTAGAACTATCCACTTTCCCAAACTTATAGGGATTATGGGTTTCCTACAAATACAAAGAAATAATGCAAGCCACAAATGACAGTATCTACGCTTTTAGGCTCGATTATATACAGTGTAACCCAAGAAAAAAATCCGTAAAGTTTATTTGGCCAAACCGGGTAATATGTGCCATAAGCTTGGATTGTGTCATGTAAGGTTGGATATCGATCGATTCGGTTCAAATTTGAATGTTATCGGTTTAACATATCGGTTTATTGGTTTATGAACATGTTAAACCATTAATTGAACCAATAAGATATCGCTTAGCTTATTGAGCATCGGTTAATTAATTACCGATTATTGACGGTTCGATTATCGGTTTACCCGATAAAATGAAGTAATGCCTCAAGTAATCAAGGAGATAACAGATAATTAATGAGTTTTTTATCCATGAGCTTCATAAGTTTACAAATGGATCATAAGTAATGCCTTAACCAAACCAAATGTTCTTTGGTCAGGAGCTTCAACATACCGTATGCTCTTCGTGATTGCCTTCTATGTTAATCTCTTTGAAGTCTTAGATCTTTTCCTATCAATGGTTTCAGAAATAAATTACATTATTCAATATGTCTAGTGCCTAAGGTGATTGCTGTATCATAGTCAAGAAGTGAAAGTGAAAAAGTTTGATGTTTATATTTTGTGTCCTAAGGTCTTGGCTTCAAAAAGTTAGAAAACAAGTTATATCTAAGGTGGTTTTACATATATCTAAAGATAAAATTATACTTTTGATAAAGGTGTAATTATTAGTTAAACCATTAATAAAATTAGGTAAATCGAGTCCCGAATTAATAATCCAATAGTCAAATAATATTAAATCGTTACTGAACTAGTAACTCTATATCCAATACTCATACCCGATAATACTTTTTTTAATTTAGAATATCAGTTTTACGCGAAAGATGCCCGGCCCTAGTGCCATGTTTACAATAAAAAAGATAAGAATCCTCAGACCTGCAAAGTAATCTCTACCTTACCCATATTAGCACGAAAATACCATCCCATTTGACAATTCTACAACCTCTATCCATAAGCTTTTGAAAAGTCACAGTTGTAATGGATTTGGTATGGCGTTTCCATCTGCAATAACATGATATGGCATGACAGAATGTCGTTGTAATGGAAAATTCAGAGTGCCTTGAATCAACTTGGCAAACTGCTTTCCACTTCTATGATCATAAAATGCTGTGACAGGTATAATATCTACTACTAGTAGTTAATTTCGTGATAAATTAATGCACCTACAGTATGTCAGTAACATGTCATGATCAGATGGTAGTCTTATATAATATGTCACTGAATTTATCTGAATTTAATATTTTTTTACCTGAGTGTTAAATTATATAAAAAAATTTACTAAAATTATAGTAACAAATAGTAAATTTGAAACCTATAATTCTAAAATATAATAGATCATATATTAAAGATATTAAAGGTTGAATCCACATCATTTAAATCTTAAATCCGCCGCAATCGTAATATTGTCCTTACACCAATATTTGCAAGGTCCTTGATTGATTCTTGTTTTACTTGTAAAATTTCCAGCGCATGTATGAAAAGTCATTGAATAGTGGGTGGGACCAAAATAAAAACTGCAGTCGAACGAAGGATAAGAAGATACCAAAGTTATCCTGAAAATCAAGCGTAGTGTTTGAATTTTTGCAAACTCAATTTGTTTCGTTGTTTTAGCACACAAAAAAGTTTTTTCTAGAAGGTTTACAACCTTAGTTATTGAAATATTTAAAAATTGGAAAGATGCATTTTTCAACTTTTTTTTGAATTTTTAATATTTCAAAAACTGTTTGGAAATCAGCAAAAGAAATCAACTTTTTATGCAAAATAAGTTCAAATGGACTGTACAAATTACAAAAACTGAAAAAGAGTTTTACAAACTCTTTTGTAGGTATTCTATCAAACATTAAAGAAATTTTTCATCTATTGATTAGCTCTTGCCTGACAAACTTTTTTGTGATTAATTGATGAGAGGCCAAAGAACATGTCCCGTGGTAGAGGTAAATTCTTCGTACCCTCATTCTGGAAGCTGTCCAATAGGCGCGGGCGGAGCTAATGCAGTGCGTCGTGAGAATTCAGTAACTTTGGCTGTTCAAACCTCTCTGTTTGTGTTTGTCGCTATCGAAAAGCTTTTGGCAAACCCCATAGTGGCATAATCCATTGTCCATCGCAATAGCCAATGACTTCTTTGATTCCTCGTTTTCATGCTAAGTGTCATGGGCGGCTTTCTAGCCATGCCCCATGATTTTTTGGACGCGCCCCGTGAAGTTCTGGTAAGCCTCTCAATGTCCAGCGCCACGGTCGGTCCCGTGGTCTCGGCAGCTCTAAATGATAAGCGCGCAGGCGCCTCTGTCACCCCACTAATAACCATCACCAGCGCCCAACCACAGGCAGATGCCCACAGCGCCGTGCGTGGACCCTGATGCTAATGACAAAGTTGCTGCAAACGGACTTGTTTCTACATTGTAGAAGACTAAGTCCTTTTCATTGTAAATATAGAGTAGGTTTACTTTATTTTCTTTCAGTATGTATCTACAGCTTTCTTAAGTAAAGTCATGTAACTTTGATTTATTTTTTTTAAGGATTATTAGGTGAATCAAGCATTCAAAACTTTCTAGCAAGCAAACAATTCTCTGTAATGGTGTCTCTCCCCCTCGACACCGTGTAGTTTTTCTGTAATAGCTTTCATTTATACAATCAAGCTTTTTTTCTCAATTCTCTCTTCTGTTCTCAATTGCTCACGACATTGATTTTTCCGTACGGCACTGACAATCTAGTCTAGCATACGGAGAGGACCTCAGTTGGCGGACAACAATCGTACTGACATCGATTGCTTAGCCTTACATTGCCCTTCCAAAGAACCTCAGGAAAGCACCGCGTAATAGTTGGTATCAGTGCCTAGGCTTGACATTGGACGAGGGATAACATTGCAATTACCACCATTTCTGACCATGGTGGATCATGGGGATCGCATCGTGACCCTTGAGGAGACGGTTGACGCATTACGGCCCATCGTGGAAACGGTGCCTGACCTAAAGACCAGCCTAGTGCAAAGGTTGGACTACCTGGATCGCAGGATGCACTAGGTCAAAGTTGACATAGAAAACATCAGTCGCGACTCTGAAGGAGAACGGCAAACGGCAGCCACAGAGGTAGCCGAAATTATTGGGAAATTTTGAGGGCCTCCAACAGGAGTGTGCCGAAGATTTAGCCCACAGGGCACACGAGGCAGACAGGGTGACTGCCATGCAACAAACTATAGACAACTTGACAGGCCAGCTCAACGTTGTCAATGCTGCTTTACAAGGCTTGCTTCGAGGAAGCGAGAACCAAATCGGGGGTGCTGTGAGCTTCGCCCACGCGACACAGAAACTGAAAATTCCCAAGCCAAAGCCATACAGCGGTGCTCTAATGCCAAAGAAGTGGAAAACTTCATCTTCGACATCGAACAATACTTCGATGCCGTGGGAGGCCTAGAAGAACCTAAGAAGGTGGCAATTGCTGCCATGTATCTTCAGGGTGATGCTAAACTCTGTGGTGGGTGAAATACGAAGCCATCAGGGCCGTCGAATATACTCTCGACACATGGGCGGAACTAAAGGCCGCCATACACCTGCAGTTCTTCCTGGAAAATGTTGAGTACAATGCAAGGAGGAAGTTACGGGAGCTCCGCCAGACCAAATCAGTGCGGGACTACGTGCGAGAATTCTCTGCACTCATGCTGAGCATACGCGACATGGGGGACAAAGATAAACTCTTCACTTTCCTGGAAGGGTTGAAACCCTATACCCGTATGGAACTCCAAAGACAAAGGGTAGACACGTTACCTAAGGCGATCCAAGCAGTAGAATGCCTTGGGGATTATCAAGTGGAAGTTTGGAAGGATAGGCCTCAACAGCCTGTCAAAGGAGGATACGAAGGGGGCCATCCGAATACTGGTGGCCCAAGAAGAAATGGAGGAGATTGGAGTGCAACCAAATCTAAGGCTCCCTCCTCAGGCAGTACTAGCACTGCATCTAACAACAACGATCGAGGGAGGAAACCCCCTTCAGGATACCGTCATTATGGCGGACCACATTGGAATAATGAGTGCCCACATGCACAGATGAATGCCCATCAAGCTGTTGATGATGGGACGGATGACGAATCTGATGATGCGGACCAAACCGAACCGGTAGGCACCTTCAATGCAATTATTGGCTCCTTTTCTGAAGCCTTAGCAGGGACCAGTGCTGGTATCCGTAAGAAGAAGGACCCCTGCCCAATCAACAAGAAAGGAAAAAAGAAAGCAGATGAGAGGACCCCTCCTAAACATGAGAGGACCTTAATGTTCATCTAGATGAAGGTAAATGGAAAACCCATTCGGGCGATGATAGACACGGGTACGACCCACAACTATTTAGCCTCGACTCAGGTGGAGCACCTTGGCCTAGTTGTAGGAAAGGGCAGAGGTCGTGTCAAGGATATCAACTCACCCCCTCAACCAGTTGGTGGAATAGCCAGAGAAGTACCAGTGAAACTTGGACCCTATGAAGGAAAATTCAACCTGCGGGTGGTGGTCATAGACGACTTCGAGTTGATAGTGGGGTTGGAATTCCTAAGGCAAACCAACACCATGCCCGTGCCGTATGCAGATATGCTACTGATGATGGGAACAAATGGGGCCAAGCCCTGCACCATCCCGTGCATGCCCATAAAGATGGCCGCTGAAAACATCTCGACCTTGAAGTTGAAGAAGGGGGTCAAAAGACATGAACCTACGTTCTTGGCTACCCTCTTATTGAAGATATAGAACGCTCCTCGGGTCCTCTTCCTGCACCTGTGAAGGAGCTGTTACTGGAATTTGAAGATGTCATGCCACAAGACATGCCAAAGCGACTCCCGCAGAGGCGCACTGTGGACCATGAGATTGAGTTGGTGCCGGGTGCGAAGCCACCTGCCCGGTCACCGTACAGAATGTCACAACCCAAACTCACCGAGCTTCGGAGACAATTGACAGAAATGCTAGACACAGGGATCATCATACCCTCCAAGTCCCCATACGGGTCCCTTGTGCTATTTCAAAAGAAACCCGATGGGAGTTTACGACTATGTGTGGATTACCAGGCTCTAAATAGAATCACTATGAATAACAAGTATCCTATCCCGGTCATGGCAGACTTGTTTGACAGATTGGGTGGTGCGATGGTGTTCACCAAAATAGACCTGAAGACAGGTTATTGGCAAGTTCGGACGGCAGAGGGCGATGAACACAAGATGACGTACGTGACAAGATATGGGTCATACGACTTCCTGGTGATTCCATTCGGCTTGACTAATGCACCAGCCACATTTTGCACCCTGGTGAACCAAGTCTTTCGGGAATACATTGATGAATTCGTGGTGGTCTACTTGGACAACATTGTCGTATATAGCCAGACACTGGAGGAACATCTAGAGCACTTGCGGAAGGTCCTAACACGATTGCAGGAGCACGAATTATATGCGAAGATGTCCAAATGCTCCTTTGCTCAAAATCAGATCAACTTCCTCGGATATGTCATTGAGGAAGGGCGGATCAAGATGGACCAACAGAAGATTCAGGCTATCACAGATTGGCCGCCGCCTAAGGATGTCCACGCCATGAGGGTGTTCCTTGAACTATGCAACTTCTATCGCTGTTTTGTGAAGAATTACTCTCTCATCGCAGTACCACTGACAGAACTTCTCAATAAGGTCACGCCTTGGGATTGGGTACCCAGGCGAGCGGAGGCCTTTAACGCATTGAAAGCCGCTATGTCTAGTAGCTCCTTCTTGGCCTTCCCTGATTTGGCCAAGCCATTCGAGGTACAAACGAATGCCTCCGATTATGCACTTGGTGGTGTCTTGCTACAAAAAGGGCATTCTGTAGCATACGAGAGCCGGAAGTTGAAGGATGCAGAGCGGCGCTATGCCGCCCACGAGAACAAATTATTGGCTGTCGTCCATTGCCTACGCCTGTGGAGACACTATCTGCTGGGAACCCCGTTCGTTGTCAAGACAGACAATATAGCTGTTAGCCATTTCATGACTCAACCGAAGCTGAATGGTCGACAGGCCAGGTGGCAGGAACTTCTAGCGGAATTTCACTTCAACTTGGAGTACCCCAGTGGGAAGACGAATCAAGTTGCTGATGCACTCAGTCGGAGAGCGGATCTAGCATCAGTGTGCATACTCGCCACCCTAAGGGGGAGCGAAGTAGCCGCCACCATAAAATACCAGATACAGGGTCTACTCATCAAGGATCCTGCTGCATAATATTTGGTTAATTTGGTAAAACAAGGCTAGACTCGCCAGTTCTACACAGAAGATGGTTTCCTGAAAGTGAAAGGAAACCGACTTTATGTTCCCAAAGGAGGAGATCTACAAAGGACCCTTTTTAGCGAAATGCCACGACACATTGTGGGCCGGTCATCCTGGTGAAGAATGCACCATGGCGTTACTTCGCTGTGCATATTATTGGCCTCAAATGGCCGATGACGTCGCTCAGTATGTGAAGACTTGTCTAGTATGCCATAAGGACAAGTCGGAACGTCTGACACAAGCAGGACTCTTGGAACCACTGACTGTCCCAAAGAGACCTTAGGAAAGCGTTTCCCTGAATTTCATCACCGGATTGCCCAAGGTCGGGGATCTCACAACTATCTTGGTTGTGGTGGATCGATTTTCCAAGTATGCTATCTTTATAGCAACCCCACAGTATATATCAGCAGAAGATATAACTCGAATCTTCTTCTCTTATGTCGTCAAATATTGGGGCCTACCCAAAGACATCGTTAGTGATCGCGACTCATGCTTCACTAGCAACTTTTTGACTCAACTCTTTAAGTGCCTTGGGTGAAAATTAAGCCATAGTTCAAGCTTTCTTCCGCAATCTAATGGCCAGCCGGAGCGGTTCAATGGCATGCTGGAGGAATATCTCTGCCACTTTATAACTGGATCGCAGAAGAATTGGGTGAAGCTTTTGGATGCTGCTCAACTATGTTTCAATTCACAAAAGAGCTCTAGTACCAAAAAGAGCGCTTTTGAAATTGTTACCAGACAGCAACCGCTACTCCCACACACTGTGAATGCACCAAACATGTCAAAATCTCCTCGAACCGCTAGCTTCTCAAGAGAATGGAAGCGAAATTTGGAGATAGTGCGGAGCTATCTTGTCAAAGCCCAAAAGCGGATAAAGAGGCATGCTGATCAAAATCGTCGCTTTGTTGAGTATCAGGTAGGAGACAAAGTGATGGTCAAAATCCCAAAGCGGTACTTGTTTGCGGGAGTCCATGAACTTCGCCTACTGCAAAATATATTGGACCCTTGTCCATTGAAAGGTGCATTGGGAAAGTTGCATACCGGGTGGATACCCCAGCTTGGTGGAAAATTCATCCCGTCTTCCATGTCTGTTTCTTGAAACCTTTTCGGGAAGATACGGAGGATCCCTCACGGAGCCAACTCACAATACCCAGTATTCGAGGCCCCAATTCAACCGGGAAAAGGTGTGCTGAGGAAATGGCAGGGACGTGATGCAGAGGAGAATAATTGGGAGAGAGGGACAAACCTCAAAGCCTACAAGAGCCTAATTTATGACTACCTTGCAAGTAAGGCGTCGAGGAAGTCGCCAACTCAGGTGGGGGAGAATGTCATGGGCGGCTTTCCAGCCATGCCCCATGACCCCTCGGACGCACCCTGTGGCGTCCTGGCAAGCCTCCCAACGCCCAGCGCCACGGTCGGCCTCGTGGTCTGGGCAGCTCCAAGTGAAAAGCGCGCAGGCGCCTCTGTCGCCCCACTGATAACCAGTGCCATCGCCCAGCCACAGGCAGATGCCCACAGCACCGCGCGCGGACCCTGATGCTAATGACAAAGTTGCTGCAAACGGACTTGTTTCTACCTTGAGAAGACTAAGTCCTTTTCATTGTAAATATTGAGTAGGTTTACTTTATTTTCTTTTAGTATGCATCTACAACTTTCTTAGGTAAAGTCATATAACATTGGTTTATTATTTTAAGCATTATTAAGGGAGATCATGCATTCAAAACTTTCTAGCAAGCAAACAATTCTCTGTACTGGTGTCTCTCCCCCTCGACACCCCGTAGCTTTTCTGTAATAGCTTTCATTTATACAATCAAGCTTTCTTTCTCAATTCTCTCTTCTTTTCTCAGTTGCTCACGACATTGGTTTTCCCGTGCGACACTGACAATCTAGTATAGCGTACGGAGGGGACCTCAGATGGCGGACAACAATCGTACTGACATCGATTGCTTAGCCTTATGTTGCCCTTCCAAAGAACCTTAGGAAGGCGCCGCGTAATATAAGGTTTTGCTTTAACTGAGACATACTTTTTGTGTATGTAGTGATCTCTTGGTGGTGGAATCAAGTTGATCTGTTTCATTTAAAATTCATGATCTTCTTTTTATTCTTGTCTTAGCATTATTAGTACTAAACAAGTGGTCACCAGCCGTAATTGTCCTAAAATTAAACAGTATTCACTATCCTAAGTACATTTACCCAAAAAGAACAAAGAATTATTCCTTCCGTTCATTTTACTTGTGCACTATTTTAGAAATAGATTTTCAAATTTACGTGTCCACTTTCGCAAATTAATAGAAAAATAATTTACTTCCTGTTTTTTCCTTAGCATTAATTACTCTTTTCAAATTATTTTAAAAATCCATTAAGACTATACACCAATTAGTATGAGTATCATAATAAATTATGCACTTTATTTATTATTTTTTACTAGGTATGCAAAGTCAATAGTGGACAAGTGAAAGTGAACGGAGGGAGTAAAACGAAACCGAAAGGACATTGTATGCAAGTCGAGACAGTAATATGTGGTTGTTACACGGTTGCAATTTGCAGGCTCATTTTGGTTATTGCCAAGGAATTTGCTCAGTTTTGGATACCACACTAGGTTTATCCACCAAACTATACTAATTTATTATGGTTATGTAACGACTCCAATCTCCCTTCGTAAGATGTCGTGATGGCACCTAGTCTCTAAGAATAGGTAAGCCTAACATACATGAAGAATTAATAGAAATAATAATAAAACTCTCAATTAAACCAACAACTATCGTAAAAAAAAAAAGGACTCCACAATACAACTGAATACAACATCCAAAATCTGGTGAGACCGAGTCATAAGCTCTACACGAGTATACTGAAACATCCCTATACAACAATGTCTATAAAAGGAGAATGAAATAGAAACTAGATAGAGAGCAACTGCAAGGCTTGCGAATGCCGACAGGTATACCTTGAAGTCTTCGATCCAAGCTCAACTCATGGATGCATAGGCTGGTATGAAGTACCTGGATCTGCACAAAAAAATATGCAGAAGCGTAGTATGAGTATACCACAATGGTACCTACTAAGTATCAAGCCTAACCTTGGTAGAGTAGTACGAGATCAAGTCAAGACGACTAATGGAACAAACAAAGATAACATAACAGGTATACTACAGTATAATAATGGAAACAATGAAAATTATACAATGAAGAAATACAATAAGAATAGCAACACTGGAGTTTAAGTCAATAAAGACATCACAGAAGAAGCACAGAATAAGAATGACAAAAAAATGATGCATGCAAAACACAAGTGACATAAATGAAAGTTAAACAAGAATTATTATCGAGGCACCGTCTCATAGTCTCAATTCACAATCGCAATCACAATCTTTCCTTATATCACCGGGGGAGCTTTACATTTAGTTTTGAACATCATTTTTCTGAAATAGCTAGCCTCTTTTAGCCCACCTTATCACATCGCGTGGCTTCACGTAGTTCCCCTACTAGCAACACGTGTACCAAGTCCATCTTATCTCACTGCATGCGTATCAACCCCTATCCTTATACCACCACATATGTATCAATATCACAACATATCACAGAACGCACCTGAAGTGCCCAAATCCATAATTTGCCGAAGAGTCTCAACAATAGCAACCGAAAGTGAATGACTCAACGCGAATGGTATCTCAACAATTTACAATTTTGCCTCAATATGGTCACGACTTTTACAACTTCAACACCAAACCCAAAAATAAGATATTCCAAGAAATACCAACTTCAAGTAAGGTAGCTCAATACTTAAGTATTTAACAGGAAAATGAGAAAACAGTAACTTCAACTAAGCATGTAGAGGCAAATAACAAGTAAGAGAGGAAACAAGTATTAAAAATGTCAAGTAAAGCATGTAAGAATAGATTAATTATGATGAGTATAATATTTTGTGACAATTCAATTAAAGGCATAAAAAGAATCTATAAAGCTTAAACCGGTCAATTACCATATTTAGCCCGTGTACCCACTCGTTACCTTGCATACACGGCTTTCACGTACCACAATTAACATAAAACAACACCAATCTTAAGAGGTAATTCTCCCACACAAAGTTAGGCAAGACACTTGTTGGCCCAAGTGAAGTTATGTTGATGATAAGAAACTTAAAGCATGAACCAGGTCCATACATAGTGTACACAGACACGGGCAAACTCGAGCATAAGGGATGCACGTGAAGGAGATAAGCTTAAGTTGTTATATCAGATATCTCCTGATCGAAAATATTACATAAATGATAAGGAGAAAGACTCCTTACTTGAAGAGAACTTTATCCAAGATAACAGAGGAGTTAGAAGTTGAAGATAACTAGAACTCTTCCACCAACGAAGAGTATAGCATTAGAACTGTAACTATTTCCCATTCTACTAACTCTATATATTGCAGGATGTTCTTACTTTATAGTAACGCACAAACGCTGAAGTTAAACTTGAGTTGAGAGAAAAATAGCAAGGCATGTTGCAAGCAATTCTTGTGTGATTCAAGTATGCGAACCTGAAGCTACATGAACCAGATAGAAGAACCAGTTTCAAGTGTCTGTTTTTTATTCTCGTTCAATTGCAGCAGGCTTTTCAAATTGTACCTTTCAGCTTTATCTAGAGGCAATTGTATTAGGTACTCTGTGAATTCAAGTTAGAGTTAACTTGAAGTTGTTGCAAGAGTTAGAGGCTGGTTGCTATAACGGGATTAGAGGTAATCCTTAGGTTTATAAAGAGTTTTGTAATGGCTCAGTGATTTAGTGAAGTGTTGGGGAAAATCCTACTGAGTAGTAGGTTGTGATTTTTTCATCTTTTGAGCTGGTGTTTTCTACGTAAAAATATTTGTGTTCTTTATTTTCCGTACTTACTATTTCTGCAACAGTAGTATAAGGAATACTTAGAAGAACCAGTTCCTTCTATAATCAGTGCACGCGAAAATTGGACACCACACATCACCACCCTCTTGTGTAGCATTGAAGTATAAAACATCAGTGGTATCAGAGCAGGTTATACTTGAAGAGGCTAACACCTTAGGAGAAGATCAAGAAGAGTGCACCACCTGAAAACTGGGAAGGGCAATCCACTGCTAGGCTACCACTCTTTAATGGCCGGTACTACTCTTGGTGGAAAAACAAGATAATTGATCACATTATAGGAGAGGACTATGAGCTATTGGACATTGTCACCGATGTTCCACGGGCTACCTTGAAGATAAATGCTGAAGGAGTAAAGGTGGCAAAGAAAAGAGCGGATTGCACCGGTAAGGACTTGAAGAAATTGGAGAAGAATGCTAAAGCCAAGAAATAGATTGTTTATGGACTTGGTCCAGATGAGTACAGCAGAATCCAAAGCTGTACCACAACTAAGCAAATTTGGGACACATTGCAAGTGGCTCATGAAGGAACACCTCAGGTGAAGAGATCCAGAGGAACTCCATTGTATTCTTAATATGAGAACTATCTCTATTGAAGGAGAAACCATTCAAGAGATGTACAAAAGGTTCACTACACTGACAAACGAGCCAAAGTCTCTTGGAAGGATTATTCCTGAAGAAGATATAGTCGAGAAGATACAGACTAGTGTTTTGCCTATCACTTGGGAGAGAAAAATACCTACCATTCAGGAATCAGAATATTGCCACTCTCCCACTGTATGAATTAATTGGATGTGAGACCCCATGTTAAGTTTTGAAGCCAAGCAAGTTGCAAAATAAAGGTCGGCGAAAGTTATCATAAATTTCTCTAATGAATTTTCTAAACTTTGGGTCAAATGTATCAGACTATTTCTCCCAATATATAGAGATTTATGGGACCCACGACCTACTGAATCGAAGGTTTACGCGTCTAGTTTGTAACCAATAAAACCTCACATCAAACCGACATCGGAGTAAAACGTTATGATCATTTTACTGCAGACTATCCAGGTTGAAACCGGGTCGCGAACCGGGTCGGGTCAAGCAAGTAGTATAAGTCGGCAAGTTCGACTTTTCAGACCTAAAAATATTTCACTTTCGTTCTAAAACAGTAAGCAAGCTTAAGAGAAGGGTCCATGATGTCCTTGAGTGATTAAGGTGCGTTTTTAACGATTTCTACCGTTAAAATTTGCCCCCGTACCTAGAAATGTAATCTCTACGCTTTGCAATCGTTTCCCCCTTCTATTAGCTATGTTTGGAGCTATTCTTAGAAGATAGGAATTTGATATCCTTGCTGGTTTTACAGGTTTTATGCTTGGTTTTCCAAGGTAATCATCTTGGAACTCTTTTATGATCATTTTTACAAAATTCTACGGACGTTTCGTCAAGTTAGGGTTATATGGAAAATCTGCCGATTTAAACTCAATAATGAACTATTTATAGGTGTGTATAAGCTGTATATATATAGTGTTTGCGAAGCTTAGGACGTAAGGAATAACTTATGTGAAGGAACTACAGGTATTCGGACGTTCGTTGGAAAGGTATGTTAAGGCTAAGCTCCGTCCTTCTTTTTAGCACGAATTCTGGGAAATTCCTAAGACATCAAATGTGATATTTTACTATTTTATTGTTAGAAAGACCTTTTGTGAATGGCATTGGGATTGTAGCTGGAGTATTTTCATGATGCTATTAGGTTGATATTCCACTCATTCAGTTAAATAGGGTATTCGACATCTATATATGTCATTTTGTCGGCTTTCTTTACTATATGTCTAGATATATGAATTCATATTCATCCTTGGGTTGTGTGGCTAAAAAAAAAGATTTAAAATTCGAGTTAAGTTTTCAAGCTTATTCAAAAGAAATGAAAGCATACAAGGTTCCACGAAACAATTGTATTCGATACGAATGCGATTATGAGATCATGAGAATAAGAGTACCTATGAGCCAAGATTGGCTAAGTTCTTGTTATGGCCTACTATGTGCATACAAAGTTCATATCATACATAGCATATTATGCATGGACTTCGAGCTATAATCGGAGGTAAGGGGCCTAATTGCCCGAAAAATTATATATATTGTACAGATGGCCACGGGTTGGCAATATGATACCGGTTAGCTATCGGAAGAGACCGCTATTGCTAGCATTTGGTTGGGTATGTCATGCATTTGCATTACTATATATGTATTCACGACATACGATTACGAGAACATACCATGCATATTTGATTATTATGAAGCAGGATGTCGGCCATGGAGGCTATCAGAGTTTCAGTGTCAAGTGGTATCTCTATTACTTCGTTTACATCAGCTATGCATGATTTACTGCCTGCCTTACATACCAGTACATTTTTACTCGTACGGATGTCCCGTTGCCTAGGGACACTGCATTTTTACTGGGTTTCTTTTTTTTTTTTGTAGCTTTCAGTTTCGAGCCCATAGGCTTGGTATGTATACATATGTGTAGGCATGTATGTCTCCAATCGCGGCCTCGTCGGCCAGCTAGTACTTTATTATTTTGGCTCGTATACCTTTGTTATATGGCTTATTGTTACTCAGGTCATGACCTTAGTGGTCCAGGCTTAGTATTTCAGATGTTGTGCTGCCCGATCTGTTGGACCCTCAGTTTAGTTAGCTAGTATGTTTAGTGGCTAACTAGATCGAATATAGTATCGAGTGCCAGTCGTGCCTCCCCTAGTTTGGAGCGTGAAAAACTTGGTATCAGAGCAGGTCGTATCCCAGGGATTCCACAAACTGTGTCTAGTAGAGTCTTGCTTATAGGTGTGTTGTGCACCACACTTATAATCAGGAGGCTATGAGGCATTTAGGAATGGTTACGTTTGTTTCAATTAATAGATCGTGCTATAGAGCGAAGTTATAAGAACATATGAAATCTAAATCGTGCTTTGTGTTTCTTATCTAACAGGCTACCTATGCTCAGGAGATGGAACATCGAGAGATAGGTATGGATCCGGGGGAAGGTACCAGTCGTTCCCCACCAGGTCAGAGGGATGGATTTCCCTTAGAGGCACACAGTGAGTCTCCAGTACCCCTAGTTTCAGCTTCCCCAGCCCGTGTTGGAGCCCCGATAGATGCAGTATCCGCGGCCTCACCAGTTGCATTAGTACCTATGGCAGCTAGAGACACGGGACCTCCAGCACCTGTTGTCCCCCAATCAGAGACTGGAGAGCAGGGGATGAGGGAGGCAGTTCAGTTGCTGACTAGGATGGTTTCTATTCATGAGCAACAACAAGAGTCGGGAGCAGATTCTCGAAGAGATCGGACAGGAAGCTCGACGGTACGAGAGTTTCTTCACTTGGCCCCTCCATTATTTACAGGATCCAGTTCCACTGGGGATCCCCAGGACTTTATAGACCAAATGTATAGAGTATTGAGGGTGATGCATGCCTCCATCTCCGAGGCTGTGGAGTTGGCTTCTTTTCCACTACGTGATGTAGCTGTCCTATGGTATGAGGCATGGGAGAGATCTAGAGGACCTAATGCTCTGCCAGCAGAGTGGGAGGACTTCTCTGAGGCTTTTCTAGCCCATTATTTGCCACCGGAGGTTCGAGAGGCCCGTCTTGACGTGTTTCTTAACCTGAAGCAGGGGGATATGAGTGTGAGGGATTATAGCCATAAGTTTAATTCTTTGGCGAGGTATGCACCAGATATCGTACGTACCATGAGGGCTAGAGTTCATCATTATGTGGATGGTTTGGGGGATCATCTGATTAGAGATTGTAGGGTAGCATCCCTATCGGATGATGTAGATATTTCCCGCATACAGGCTTTCGCTCAGACTACAGAGGACCTTTCCCGACGGATTCGTGATACTCGTAGGGATAGAGAGCAGAGTAAGAGGGCTCGTACTACAGGGTTTTATTGGGAGCCACGGGGTGATCTTAGGCTCCCACCCCATCGATATCCACCTCGGTCAGCAGGTAGTATCCCACCCCAGATGCAGGGCCAATGGTTTGATCGATATATTCAGTCAGGAAAGGGGCAGAACTCAGGCCAGCCTGAGGGCCGTCGACAGGAGCGTTCCGCACAAATGAGACAACCTACTCCTCCATGTACTCAGTGCGGTAAGCTATACACCGGGCAGTGTAGACAGGGTTCGAATGCATGTTATCATTGTGGGCAGACAGGACATTTTATTAGTCGGTGTCCGGGGTTAGGTAGAGGTGCACCAGCTCAGCCTTCAAGATCCACAGCAGCCTCTTCGCCCTCAGTTCGTGCTCCCCGACCAGGTCCATAGCCTACTAAGGGCCGTGGTAGGGGGAGAGGTGGAGGAGACACCTCAGGTTCTAGTGATGGCCAGAACCGCTTTTATGCATTCACAGGCCGACAAGATTCAGAGGCATCCCCAGATGTTGTCACGGGTATATTGACAATACATTCTCATGCCATTTATGCATTGATAGATCCTAGTTCTACATTTTCATATATTACTCCATTTAATGCTGGTAAGCTTGACATGAGATCTGAGTTGTTGCCACAGTCAGTTGAGGTATCTACGCCAGTTGGCGACTCTATTGTAGCTAATCATGTCTATCGAGGTTGTACGGTGTTAATTAATGACCATCCAACCTCTGTTGATTTAGTTGAATTAGTTATGTTAGACTTTGATGTCATTATGGGTATGGATTGGTTGGCAGCTTGTTATGCCAATATTGATTGTCGTGCAAAGTTGGTCCGATTTCATTTTCCTGGTGAGCCTGTCCTTGAATGGAAAGGTAATGCAGCTACGCCCAAGGGTAAGTTTATTTCCTACCTTAGGGCTCGAAAGTTTATTGCTAAAGGCTGTATATACCATCTGGTTCATGTCAGGGATATAGATAAGGAGCCAACGACTCTTCAGTCGGTTCCTATTGTGAATGAATTCCCGACGGTATTCCCTGACGAGCTTCCAGGAATTCCCCCCGAAAGGGAAATCGATTTCGCTATAGATTTGCTTCCTGATACACAGCCTATATCCATTCCTCCCTATAGAATGGCTCCTGCAGAGCTAAGAGAATTGAAGGAACAACTGAAGGACTTGCTTAATAAAGCCTTTATTAGGCCAAGTACATCACCATGGGGTACTTCGGTGCTCTTTGTTCGAAAGAAAGATGGCTCCTTGCGGATGTGTATTGACTACATGCAACTAAATAAAGTCACTATCAAGAATAAGTATCCTCTTCCATGAATTGATGATTTGTTCGACCAGTTACAAGGTGCCAAATGCTTTTCGAAGATCGACTTGCGATCCGGTTATCATCAGCTACGAGTCAGGGATATTGATATCCCAAAAACAGCATTTAGGACGAGGTATGGCCATTTTGAATTCCTTGTCATGTATTTCGGGCTTACAAATGCCCCGACAGCCTTTATGGATCTTATGAATTGGGTATTCAAACCATTTTTAGATGAATTTGTGATTGTGTTTATTGATGACATCCTGATATATTCACGATCAGAAGTCGAGCATGCGGACCACTTGCGAGCTACATTGCGACTCTCCAGAACTACAAGTTATATGCTAAATTCTCTAAATGTGAATTTTGGCTAACTTCTGTAGCTTTTCTTGGTCATGTTATTACCGGCGATGGTATCAAGGTGGATGGCCAAAAGATTGAAGCTGTGATGAGTTGGCCGAGGCCCTTGAATCCAACAGAGGTTTGTAGCTTTTTAGGCTTGGCAGGATATTACCGAAGGTTTGTGGAGGGATTTTCCTCTATCTCTGCACCATTGACGAAACTGACACATAAGGGAGCTAAGTTTCAGTGGACTGAGGCATGTGAACAAAGTTTTCAGGAACTAAAGAAAAGGCTTACAACGGCACCTATCTTGACTCTTCCGAATGGCACCGAGGGTTATGTTGTATATCGTGATGCCTCGAGAATTGGCCTAGGTTGTGTTCTTATGCAGCATGGTAAGGTTATCGCGTACGCCTCTAGACAGTTGCGGAAACATGAACAGAACTATCCTACGCACGATCTTAAGTTAGCCGCAGTTGTCTTCGCCCTAAAGATTTGGCGGCATTATCTATATGGGGTTCATATTGATGTTTTCACCGACCACCAGAGCCTTCAGTATTTATTTAAACAGAGGGAGCTGAACCTACGACAAAGAAGATGGCTAAAATTACTAAAGGACTATGATGTTGATATTTTATATCATCCCGGCAAAGCTAATATTGTTGCTGATGCCCTTTGCCGGAAGTCCATGGGCAGTCTAAGCCATGTTGAAGCTGATAAGGTCAAGATGACCAAATATCTATGCCAGCTAGCTAATTTGCAGGTGTGTTTGGTAGACGCAGAGGGTGGACACATTCTCGTTCAGAATATAGCAAAATCTTCTTTTGTTACTGAAGTGAAAGAGCGACAACACGAGGATCCTGAGCTTATAAAACTGAGGGAAAGTATTCCACAGCAGCGACAACCTTTATTTGAGTTAACTAGAGATGGAGTCCTTAGATACCAGGGCCGCTTATGTGTACCGACAGTTGGAGAGCTCCGCGCCAAGATTCTTTCGGAGGCCCATTAATCTAGATATGCAGTTCACCCCGGAGCGACAAAGATGTATCGGGACCTTCGACAGATCTATTGGTGGAATGGGATGAAAAAAAGATATCGCGGAGATGGTTGTCCAATGTCCCAATTGCCAGTAAGTTAAAGCCGAACATCAGAGGCCTGGAGGCCTAACTCATATATTGAACTTCCATTATGGAAATGGGACATGATAAATATGGACTTCATCACTGGTTTACCTCGTAGTCCACGGAGGTACGATTCTATTTTGGGTAATTATTGATAGGCTTACAAAATCTGCTCATTTCCTGCCAGTCAGGACGACATATTCAGCCGAGGATTACGCCAAGCTTTACATTCGAGTGATTGTTCGCCTTCACGGAGTACCATTATCTATTATCTCTGATCGAGGGGCTCAATTTACAGCACATTTTTGGAAATCTTTTCAGAAGGGTCTAGGAACGCAGGTAAATCTTAGCACCGCTTTTCATCCACAAACTGATGGACAGGCAGAGCGTACTATTCAGATAGTTGAGGATATGTTACGTGCCTGCGTGCTAGATTTTAAAGGAAGTTGGGATGATCATTTACCTCTTATTGAGTTCGCTTATAATAACAGCTTCCAAGGTAATATTCAGATGGCCCCTTACGAAGCACTATATGGGCGGAAGTGTAGGTCGCCGATCGGTTGGTTCGAAGTCGGGGAAGCAGAGTTGCTAGGTCCTAATTTAGTCCAGCAAGCAATGGAAAAGGTAAGACTTATTAGAGACCGGCTCTATACAGCACAAAGTCGGCAGAAGTCTTATGCAGATGTTCGACGATGAGGCTTAGAGTTTGATCTAGGAGATTGGGTTTTCCTGAAAATATCGCCTATGTAGGGCGTCATGAGATTTGGAAAGAAGGGGAAGCTCAGCCCCAGGTATGTTGGACCGTATAAGATTATTCGAAGGATTGGTAAGGTGGCGTACGAGCTTGATTTGCCTTCAGAATTGGGAGCAGTCCATCCTGTGTTTCATGTATCTATGTTGCGAAAGTGCATTGGAGATCCTTCACGTATTACGCCCATGGAGGATATCCACATTGCTGAAGACTTATCTTATGCAGAGGTACCAATAGCTATTTTAGATCGGCAGGTAAGAAAGCTTCGAACTAAAGAAGTGGCTTCCGCGAAAGTGTTATGGCGGAATAACAACATCGAGGAAATGACCTGGGAAGCTGAGGAGGAAATGAGGAAGAAGTATCCCCACCTATTTACGACTTCAGGTGAGTCGCATTTAAATTTCTTATTGCAAAATAGCTATACAAAGCCTAGTAGTTGGAATCTTCAGAATTAGATTTAAGCTCTGCAATGTAACAAATATAGCCTTGTAAATAACGTATTAGCGGAAAAAGAAATGAAACCAAGGAATTGACTTGACCNCCAACATCGTAGTAATAAGTTATGATCATTTACCTCTTATTGAGTTCGCTTATAATAACAGCTTCCAAGGTAATATTCAGATGGCCCCTTACGAAGCACTATATGGGCGGAAGTGTAGGTCGCCGATCGGTTGGTTCGAAGTCGGGGAAGCAGAGTTGCTAGGTCCTAATTTAGTCCAGCAAGCAATGGAAAAGGTAAGACTTATTAGAGACCGGCTCTATACAGCACAAAGTCGGCAGAAGTCTTATGCAGATGTTCGACGATGAGGCTTAGAGTTTGATCTAGGAGATTGGGTTTTCCTGAAAATATCGCCTATGTAGGGCGTCATGAGATTTGGAAAGAAGGGGAAGCTCAGCCCCAGGTATGTTGGACCGTATAAGATTATTCGAAGGATTGGTAAGGTGGCGTACGAGCTTGATTTGCCTTCAGAATTGGGAGCAGTCCATCCTGTGTTTCATGTATCTATTTTGCGAAAGTGCATTGGAGATCCTTCACGTATTACGCCCATGGAGGATATCCACATTGCTGAAGACTTATCTTATGCAGAGGTACCAATAGCTATTTTAGATCGGCAGGTAAGAAAGCTTCGAACTAAAGAAGTGGCTTCCGCGAAAGTGTTATGGCGGAATAACAACATCGAGGAAATGACCTGGGAAGCTGAGGAGGAAATGAGGAAGAAGTATCCCCACCTATTTACGACTTCAGGTGAGTCGCATTTAAATTTCTT